>VUQS01028186.1:25919-36389 GCA_015108495.1 Heterochromis multidens | reverse complement strand
CACCATAATCCCCCCTCCACCAAACTTTACACTTGGCACAATGCAGTCAGACAAGTACCGTTCTCCTGGCAACCGCCAAACTCAGACTCGTCCATCGGATTGCCAGACAGAGAAGTGTGATTCATCACTCCAGAGAACACATCTCCACTGCTCTAGGGTCCAGTGGTGGTGTGCTTTACACCACTGCATCCAACGCTTTGCATTGCGCTTGGTGATGTAAGGCTTGGATGCAGCTGCTCGGCCATAGAAACAAATCCCATGAAGCTCTCTATGCACTGTTCTTGAGCTAATCTAAAGGCCACGTGAAGTTTGGAGTCTGTAGCTATTGAGCTATTAAGTTGGCGACCTTTGTGCACCATGCGCCTCAGCATCCGCTGACCCCGCTCTGATTTTACGTGACCTACCACTTTGTGGCTGAGTTGCGGTCATTCCCAGTTGCTTCAACTTTGTTATAATACCACTAACAGTTGACTGTGGAATATTTAGTAGTAAGGAAATTTCATGGCTGGACTTGTTGCACAGGTGGCATCCTATCACAGTACCATGCGGAAATTCACTGAGATCTTGTGATCTTTGAACTTAAGTTAATTTAAGTTTAAAAAATGTTAACTTAATTATATTGCAAAACAATAAATAAATATATATAAAAATCTCTATAAATCTATGCTATGCTAGGTAGGAATGTCAGCATTCATTTAAATGGTTCTCAAATTTGGTTCATCCCCGTGTGAACATATATACTTTCTGTGTGAGGGACCCTGGCCAAAAGAGTGTGTATTAAGCCCCAAACAACAGCCCCAAGCTGTGTGGTTATTGGCAGCACCTGAAGTAAGTTGCTGCCCAATTTGAGCATAAACATGTTAAAGCACATAAGGACCATCTGTACTCGATTATGTAAAAGAAGAAGAAGAAGAAGAAGAAGTGGATGAACCACCATCTCAGTGGATTATAGGACTTAACCAGGAAAACTGGAAATAGATAGATACCTTTATTTAGTCATGGGAAACCAACCGAGATAAAAGTTCTCATTTATAGTGTTCCTCTGCATGTACATTATAATTATACAGTTCAAAAGTATATGTTGGAATATATCTGTATGCATACATATTTATACATCTAGCATCTGTCTTTAGCCATATATAATATACTTGGTATCAGAATTGCAGTGTTGTAGCTCCACATAAATTACAAAAATAAATCACATAATTACACAATGAGACATACACAAAATGAAAATAATAAGTAGCCTGCACTGTCATTAAGTCGTGTTACATTTCCATTTAGTCAGTTGATGATAGGTATCTGTAGCCCTCCAGCAAAATGTGCAGATGTTTGGAAGAGGGAAGCAAGCTCTTATTCCAGGGTGTCGAATGCTGTCATTTTGTCGAAGCTGCTGACATCAAAGAAGTATGTACAAGATATTGCCTGGATATGGTTCTGGGTCATGTCAATGGTGAGACGAGTCCCACTCCCAACCCACTCCCGATGCTTGTGCAGGACTCCTTGGCATGATTTTTAACTGCACTGGGTGCCATTATTCATGCAGGGTCATGGTGTGAACATGGAATATTTAACCCAAACCAAAACCTTTTCCTGAACCTGTAATTATTGCTGCCTTTTGCTGCCTAAACCTAACCAAACAGAATGCGAAAGCACCCATCATGTCTGCTGATGTGGAAATATATGCTTGTCAAAAATGGACTCTTTCCATCCAATATTGCCAGTTGCATCAAATCAACTAATGGATGGCAACTTATAGTTTTCTTTAGCAATACTGAATTGATCTAAAGAGTGATACACTGTATAGGGCATCCCCTGTCAAATTGCTTTTTACTGCCTCTGAAAACTACACCCTTAAAATAATAAATAAAATACATTTAGTGCCAGCTGCTACTCGTATTTTAGCTTTAATTACTTTGCTTCCATCTTTTAGTGGTTTTAGATTAAATTGTATTCCATATTGTGGCCATGAGCACTACTTTTAGATGGCCCATGTTCAGCCCACACTGAGTCATGTCACTTATATTAAATGCAAGACAAAATCTGTGGAGGAGTGCAGATGGGGTGGGAAGAATAAAGTAGATTTTTATTAGTAAATGGGATCTCTTCCAGATGATATCTCAGTGCCCTGTAGCAACACATAAAAGCAAAAGCATTCAAGATCAGGCACCCATTCATGGTCAGAAGAGCAGATATTTATCTCAAAATATTGATTAAGCTGTCTCATGTTTTTGGGTGGATTTTCACTTTAAGCTCACATTTTCTTTTTGTATAAAGAGAAGGGCTAAGGGAGTGAAGTGGCTTATCTAAAATGCCAGGGGTTAATTGCCCTCAATCCAGGATCTGCTTTTGAATGTTTGCACGTCTCCAAATTAGTTCATTAGCAATTCTTTGCAATTCTTCTATAGTGTCTTAATTGAGGGTAATTAAGTGAAGTGATGGCATTAGTGGAGTGGTGGACAAAGCATCAAAACCTCTGCTAGGGGTGTAGCATACATGAATATGTCATTAATGGTGACACTCAAGAATAAACCCCACAACCTCTAATTGTGGTAAAGCTTTAGACGGGCAATGTGCATTTGCCTGAAACATTTTTTGTTATTTAGATAAGTGGGATAATTGGAGGGGGATGAATGGTGCACCAGAGTGCAGATGTGCAATAAAGCTGTGTTAGACCAGAAGGATTTGCACTTTGTGTCACGCCTCAGAGACCCAAACCTTTCCCTAGTGAACAAGCTCAAATCTCAGGTGAGTTCTGTGGTACCATCTGCAGTGACATGACATGTGAAAGTAAAAGTCAATAATAAATAAATAAATAGATGAAAGGATGCATTAACACTGGGATGGCAATATTTCACTTGGAGCCTTCTTTCTTCATTCCCAATCTGTTCATGTATGTATGTTGAGAAGAAAAAGAAGCATTATCCTCACGGTCATCTGATCAGTGATAAATGGGCTGCGACTTGTGATGTTTGTTCGTTTATCTTTAGTCTCTCTGTGTTTCTTCTATAGGGGACTTTAATCTGCTGACCTATCCGACCCTATTAAAAAGAAACATTTTAACAAGGTCTTTGTGGGTGGTTGGTCATGGTAATCGGTGTTTACATAGCTGACCTGTTGCAGTCGTGTGAAAAAGTACATGTAAATTTTTTGCTGTTGCCATAATTAATTTTCCTTTAGGTGAGACAAGACCCGTCACCCAGTTGGATGAAAATGAAGACGTTTGCCTTCAAGGCTCACTGCCAGAAAACCTTTCTAACATGTAGGTTGCCAAAATAATTTAACCAAGTCCATGTTCTTTTTCTTTTTTTTTTAATATAATGTGTGACTCTAACTACACTATAACTGAAAACAACAACAAAACCTGAAAAAAAGTGTACAAATATGGGTTCCACATGAAACTCCCATCTTCCACTTATGTCACCACCAAACCCACCTGGTGGACTTTATTGCGCAAAAACATATTGGGAAAAATTAACCAGTGATACAAACTGTCAGCAAGCCTGTTGTAATTTTATGGAAACATTTAAACAGCTGTCATCCAAATATACAGAAGTTAAATACCTTAAGCACAAGAGAAAGCATACGTTACCCTGGTTGAATGACGCTTTGTGGCACCTGTTGAGGTCTAGAGATGCAGCCCTGAAAAAATCTTTGAAATCCAGCCTGGTAACTGATTGGCTAATTTTCAAGGGCCTTAGAAATAAAATTATATCTCAGATTAGAAAGGCAAAAGCATAATTTTTCCTTGATACCATTAAACAAGCAAAAGGTAATAGTAAGAGTCTCTGGCAAATTATAGAAAGATTGAAGTGTGGCTTAATGGAGCTAAAAATTGATGGTATAAATGTAAATGACAGTCTTGTAGTTGCAAATAATTTAAACAATCATTTTATTGAATCTGTCAAAGAATTGTGTGGACAGTTGGGTGAATCCTTCTTACCTGGGGCTCCATATGATGATGTTAATGAGGGGATTGTAAGATTTCTATGAGGAACTCTGCTTTCTCTCAATATGCATTTTCATTTAAAGCTATCACGGAATGGAATAAGCATCCTGAGTCTCTTGATGCATGCTCAATAATCCAGGTAAAAGAATCCCAAGCAGGATTCAGCAGTCAGCTGAGACTGAAGAAGTCACTTGGATAAGTTGATGAAACGTTTCTCCCACTAAAAAAAACCGCTACGTCCAGATGAACAGATTCAGCTTTTTAGGAAGCATCCTGAGTATTTGAAAACTAGCATACACTTTCACTCTTTTTCACATGATGTTAAAAGGTGGATTTTGAAAAATCAGATTTGTCAACATTGTCAACATCCTTTTTTTTTTTTGTGGTCCTTTTTAGATTTTAAAGTTTTTAGATATTATTTAAAGGTATTTGATATTTATGTGCAAAGGAACTGGATAAATGTGATTGGGATATTGTCTATGTGTTCTGAAATAATTTTTGTTTTTTGTTTTTTGTACATGGTCCCTGACAAATTAAAGAAAAAAAAAAAAGGTGTGTTGTATTGTCTCTAATTTGTGACTGCCCACCCAATGTGAATTCAGCAGTGAGCTGTTAGCTCAGTTGCCTTAGATTTAAAATTTAAGTTCAAGTGACAATGAATGTTATTGGCTGGAGAACTTTTGACTTTTGCTCATCACAGAAGAAAAGGTTGTGACATTTTTGTTAGCTTGCCATTTCTCTCATTCCTGGTAACCATGACCATGATTGTTCCTTTACCCTAACTGACACCTCAAATAACCAAACTAATTAGGGGAAAAAACAATGGTAAACGTAACTAACGGTAAACGTGTTTTGAAGAGAATAAAAAATGACCAAAAATGATGGGCACTGATCCTCAAAGTGTACAGTACTTTGATTTGTAACCTTTAAGCTCAAAAGAAGGCACCATATGAATGGATGTGGTCAGTCATCCTTTACTTGGAGTTTGTCCAACCTTCATCTTGCTATTGCAATAAAAAAGGCAGAAGCGAAAACAACAATTGTCTTAGCTACACAGGCTGTTGTTTTGGCTGTACTTCAGGTCTGTCCTGTTGAAGATACTCAAGTCCATTTTAATGGTGCTTCCACCTGTGACTGCAATGAAGAGAATGTAAGAGGACTGCTTTTCTGTGCACAGAGGCTTTTGTAGCCTCCAAATACCTCACCTACAGCAAAAGCTCCATGCTGCAATGACTCACCAGTTGCTTTGATATAAAAAATGTAACATAAGAGGCAATTTGGCCTTTTGCTACTCTGAGCTGAGAGACAAACACTCAGATTATGTTTTGAATCTTTCTGATTCTGGCAAGTGTTGTTCTAGTAATGAAAACTCTGTCTTTGTGAGGAGACAGATGCAATTTAAAAGTTAAATCTCTGTGTGTTTCTTCTCCGAGCTTTGTTCTTCCACAACCCCCCCGTCTTTAACTTTTAAATTGTTCCCTGCTTAGATAAAGCGGTGCTGTTTCACAACGAGAAAACTGAAAATTACAACAACTATTGAAGAAAAATCAGAGCCCACTCGAAGCTGTGTGTGCAGTGGTGAAAAGACCCTTGTCTAATTATCATTTAGAGATGATTAGACGAAAAAACAAACACTGTGTCACAATGCTGTGAAGCCATTGTATTGGAAAATTCCTCCAAAACTTTATGCATAGAGTTTGTATTGAAGCAAAATGTGTGCAAGCAGCTTGAGCCTTATTGGACTGAATTGATAACTGAGCCCAAATCTTATAGAAACTTTTCAGGTTTTGTGGGGAAAAAAAGTTGTATTTCTGTCTGAGCAGCTGGGCACAAATGTTTGTGTTTGCTTCTGCTGTATCATTAAGTTACAATGCCAAATTCAGAGTGATTTCATGGGAAATGACAGACAGATAACGCAAGTCATAAAAATGCAAATGCTTCTTTATGGCATTTTTTTCTTCATTTGCTTCCAATCACTGTACTTTTATATTGTGTGGACAACAACAAGCTGGAAATTGGTCCAGCAGAGTATGTTGTCAAATGGGTGGTGTGTGTGTGTGTATGGCTGTGTTTGCAAAAATGAGATTTTACTTGGCACAATTCTTCTCATTCTTGTAATCAAATGTGACCCCCAATGAGCTCCATCAGCTGAGCTAACAAAATGAAGAGGAGAGCGAGGGAGGGTGGAGGAGGATGAGAAGGTGGTCTACTTTAGTGGCGCAAATTATGAAGGACTGTGGAGTAAACTGGTGCTAGATCAAACATTCTCAGCCAAGCGTGGCTCCCTTTGTCTCTAAATAATAAGAAATTGAAATTGATTATGCCAAGTGGAGCAAGACAGTACAAAGGAAATTGGAAATTACTGCTGGTGAATGGAGGAGAAACTCAAAAGAGAAGGGATGTACTTAGTCTGCATTGTTTTCAGATACTACAAACCATGTGGTGATGGTAGGTCCATGATGAACTGTCTTTGGAGTTCCATGATGAACTGTCTTTGGAGAAAGCATCTGGCAGAGATTAACTCATCAGGTCTGATTCCACAAGCCAACTAAACAATTAGTCCTATTTTTTTCGTTAACAAAAATTTCAAATCAGCCAATCACATGGCAGCGACTCAGTGCATTTAGGCATGTAAACATGGTCAAGACGACCTGCTGAAGTTCAAACCAATCATAAGACTGAAGAAGAAAGGTGATCTAAGTGACTCTGAATGTGGCGTGGTTGTTGGTGCCAGATGGATTGGTTTGAGTGTTTAAGAATCTGCTGATCTACATTAAATAGGGTTTACAGAGAATGGTCTGAAAAAGGGAAAATATCCAGAGGATCACCTTGTTGATCATCTTACATCAACAAGGTGAAAATTCCTTGTTGATGCCAGAGGTCAGAGGGCAGACTGTTTCAAGCTGATAGGAAGGCAACAATAACTCAAATAATCACTCTTTACAACCAAGAAATGCAGAAGAGCTCTCAGAAAGATATTTGGATGGTAGGGTCAGAAATGGGTGAAAATAACATGAAAACATAGATCCATTCTGACTTATATCAGCGCTTCATGCTAGTGGTAGTGGTAGTTTAGCACCAGCTGAGCAACATTTACGTGCCATGGCCTACCTGAGTATTGCTGCTGACCATGTTCATTCCTTTACGAGGGGTGGTTGTAGCTCAGGATGTAGAGCAGGTCATCTACTGATCGGAAGGTTGGTGGTTCGATCCCTGGCTGCTCCAGTCTGCATGCCAAATATCCTTGGGCAAGATACTAACCCCAAGTTGCTCTCCGATGCATCTATCGGAGTGTGAATGTGTATGAATGGTAGATAGGAAGCACTAGAAAAAGTGCTTGTATGAGTGGGTGTGAATGGGTGAATGAGGCGGTTGTGTAAAGCGCTTTGAGTACTCCGGGAGAGTAGAAAAGCGCTATATAAGAATCAGTCCATTTACCATTTACTTTACGACCACATGTGTCATCTTCTGATGGCGGCTTCCAGCAGGATGACCCAGCATGTCCCAAAGTTGAAATGATCTCAAACTGATTTCTCGACCATGACAATAAGTTCACTCAAGTCACCAGATCTTAATTCAGCAGACCGCATTTGGAATGTGGTGAAACAGAAAATTTGCATCATAGATATGTGGCCGACAAATCTGCAGCAACTGTGTGATGTCCATATGGACCAAAAATCTCTGAGGAATGTTTCCAGCACCTTGTTGAATCTATGCCATGAAGAATTAAGGCAGCTCTGAAAGAAAAAAGAGGTCCAACCAAGGACTGGCAAGATGTCCCTAATAAAGTGTCCTGTGAGTGTACATTGTAGTCAGATCCCAGCATAAGACACATTAAATTAACACTGCCACACACGAATTCAAGGGAGGTAGTTGTGTGCTCTATAAAATGTAGGACTTTGATGTTTTTCATCCTGAAACCTGCCTGGGCTTACACTTAGGCATCCAAATCACATTGGAAATGATTTGATAAAGAATATGGTTTTAGAGGCTGCTAAAAATAAAGCAAACAATAACTGTGCTTGTCTTACAGGAGGATTAACCAGTAATATTGTCTGGGGGTTAAATGAACTAATTTGTGTACCGAGCTGCAAAATGATCACTGGGCAAAAAAAAAAAAAACGTGGTTAGAATAAAAAATGTTATTTTGTAATGGTCCAGCCTCCAACCTCTGTGGACATTCTTCGGTACAGCCATCAGGGATGAATTTTGTTAGTAAAGTCTCATCGATTATTTAAGTGATTTATTTATTTTCATCAAAAGACATTATTGATGAGGTCTGTTGTTCGCTTCTCAATTTCTTTACCTTTATTAATTATTTATTTATTTTGATAGTCCACCACAAAACCTAGCTGTAAACAGCTGTTTTATTTAGCTCTGCTTTGTTCATCAGGGCCTTGTTTTCAGAAGTTTTAGCAACAAGTGTGCCACCAAAGGATTCTAAATAGAAATGGGTTACCATCTATACTTTATTTGGAGTGTGGTCTTATGTAAATTAGATATGAGTCATGCACAAGCACAGCCATGCAGAAAGTTTGGCATTAATCACAGCTGTGCTTACCCTGTGCATACCTATTTGATCATTCTCTTGTTCTTACTGCCACAGAGATTCAAAAGACTTTCTTTAGAGTTTAAAATAGACCTCAGGACTAAGGTAGTCAGAAGTAATCTGAACAAATTTTCACTATTGGATTGGATGAGGTCTTGAAGGTGGTGGCTCAAAAGAGAAAAGGGATTCTGAAATCAGATTGGATTACATTATACAGTCTCGGTTTTGCTTCTGATTAAACCTTCACGATGTGTTGTCCATTGTGCATTGCATTCATTTTTTATCTACATTTTACAGTGTCCCAGCTTTTTTGGAAACTGGGTTGTAATCACTGCACCTTCAGTTGATTTTAATGTTATAACAGACTGATCACAACATTAAGCATTATCAGAGATTAATCACTTTCTCATCTGGCTTAAGAACAAATCAGTTTTACCCAACAACAGCAAACCAAAGACAGATTAAAGATCCGAATTTCAAAATGATGGTCTTTGTGAGTTAAAATAATTTTATTTTTTCTGTTACTATTGGACATTTGGCTGTTTTAGGATTTAACACACATTTTAAATCTTAAATATCAACAATGACTTTGTGAATATTATAGGTTAATAGATATAGGTTGTCCTCATTAAGGATGAGAACACACAGTTCTTTATTTACTTCTTGCACACACACACACAAACACACACACACACACATACATTAATACTGCTGGCTCCACACTGCTGCCTTGCTGTGGAGAGCTCACTGTCCACTTTAGCAATTTAGCTCCAAATCCATGTGTGTGTGTCTCCTCTGGCCCCGCACGTACTGTATAAGGAGAGAGGTTGATTAGCAGGAGCATGGCATGTGTGCCACTGTCCTCAGCTGGCACTGCTCCCTAAATTTGCTACAACTCTCCCTCCCACAGCTGAGCCAGAAAACCACAGTACATTGTAGATATCTGTTACTTACGCATTTCCACAACGTATGGTGAATAATCTATATTTGTTTTATGTGTTCAAAGTAGTTGTTGATGGTCAGATGAGGGATAAGACTGTTAAAAAGAAACTGGAGGAAAAGTTACTGATTTGGTCGTCTAATATTGTCAACTGAAATAAATAGTTTTTAACTGTGGTAGCCCTAGGACTGGATTCCTATGTGCACATCCCTGTCCTCACTGTATGCTTCCTGAAATGTTGCTGGGTTGTATGACCATAATGAAGTGTAGCAATATGGTCTGTGGCAGTGCAACTGAAAAATGGCTTCTGTGAAGTACTGGTGCCTGGCACTGATTTTAGAGCACTTGCTGTGATGAAACTAGGAAGAAACCACCAGAGGAAGAATGACAGATGAGACTGCCTTTTATTTAACAGTAATTAAACTGTATATTTGAGTGGTATCATGACCAAATCTAAAGGGAAATTATGCGGCACAATTAATTATGAATCAGGAATATGGTCAAGCTCTGCGTTGTATATTTATAGGTAGGTCAGAATAATTCTACAGAATTGAGCTATTACAACCAGAAGGTTTAATAGTTGACCTTGGCTTCTCTCCTGGATTACTGTTTACAAAATATTCAGGAAACCATAAAATTGTAAAGGTTCAGTAACTGAAACAACATTCTTTTACAACAGTAAATAAAGATCCCTTACAGTGAGAGAAATTGCCACACTACAAGCATGATACAATGTCTATTTCCATGAAAAGAGTACTACTTTTTATTAACTGAAAGTGAAACAAATTTAAATTCACCCCACAGAGAGTTTTACTCATGTGGATGACTTCTGATTTCTCATTAGGCCACAGAGAATGGAACATATTTGTTATGCAAGTGAAGTAGTTAGCCTTGGGTGTGAAAAAAGTTAAAATATTATTTTAGTTATTCCAAGCAATCTGAGTTGTGGAAAGTACACTGTAGGAGTCCATCGAAGTGCTTTCACAGCTTAACAGAAGTTCCTGGGAAAGGAAAAGAGGAGAGGCAGCAGTG
>VUQS01028186.1:0-25899 GCA_015108495.1 Heterochromis multidens | reverse complement strand
AACTTGTATTTTTGGCAGCCAGGATGGATGTAACAGTCGGATGGCTCTGTCAATGACTGCAAGCTGCTGAAAGTGCTGTAACTCTGAAGAAGTAATGATGTGAATATGTTTAATTCATGTGTGAATATAAAATGTACAAAATATCAAAAATGCTTCAGCCATTTCCCACTAGGATTGTAGACATTTAGTTTTTTTGGTTTTACAGTTTAGACATAATTTTAATAAATATATTCATCCCTTTAAAATGTCATCTAATTTTTAAGCCTCTGTGGAACTGGGACATTATCTTTATTCCACTTAAGTCAGCAGGACTAAACCACGTCCTCAATAATAAATATTTATTACAATTTAAATGTGATGCTCTAGTACCTTTTTCCAGAAGAAAAAATATGTGCTTGAATAGAGTGGTGAGATTTGACAGTCCTGGTGGGTTTTCTGTGAGATAAAAAGAATTGTAAAGTTTTGTCCTCAGAAAGTCATCATCTCACAAACCTCTGGCAATGCACATCAATCTCCACATAAACTAGGAAGGCAGCCACTCTTAACAATAAGAGTGCAGGAGTTATATGAGGTTATATTACAGCCCGGTGCTGGTTGTTCAAGACCAAATCTAGTATCCACAGTAGAGCCGATGTGAGTCATCACACTTTGGCATTGCACATCAATAAATTAAACACTGCAGATGGAAAACATACCTGCTGCTTTTGCAAGGCTCTAAAGGGAGTTAATCAGCTAAAAAAGAGACATCACTGAGGCAAGCTGTTATGCATAAAAGATGCAGAGAAAAGTAATTAATTTTTACTCTTCCTTAAAGGCATTATCGCCATAATTATACTAAAGCTTTTGTCTGTGAGGGATCTCACCCAGGTTGTAGTACATAATGCTCACTGAGCATGGTGCCAAACTGATGAACACAAGTTTTGAACATGTTGAAAAACGGCCGTATAAAACTGATAGGAGATCAAAGAGAGCTGTAGCATTTTTTAAGAAATTTCACACCAATCGCATGTTCTTACAGGAGGTAGTTTTTTTCTGATGTGTTCTCAGTACTGGAAATACTCTGTTTGGATTAGGCAAAGGTGCTCCCAGAATAGACTGTGCAGGAGGCAGGACACATGGTGAGCATGTGCTTGCTGTGAATTCACTGCACTTTTATTAACACAATTCTCACATGGGCAGAGTTGGGCATCGTAGAGGCTTTGTACTGAGAGAGTTGTCAGATTAAAGACCAGATAATGAGCGATCTGACTTTGTTGGCTATTTTGTTTATCACATGCACCTCTGCCAGGTATTGTCTAGAAAAGTTTAGGGTGGCAGTGTAAAAAAGGACTTACTGAGATGTTTCATTTCAGTTTTTTTTTTTTAAACCAGACATTATGTGTGAGGGGTGGGTCTAACTAAGTGTTATGGCTGACTCAAACAGCAAACATAATAATGGACACAACATCAGTGTGAAAAATTCTATGGAACTGTTTATTGTAAGCAAATAATTAAATACACGAAAAGGATATACCAAATACCCTGCGACCCTGAATTGGATAAGCAGAAGAAAATAGATTTAAGGATGGATGAATATACCAAGCACCTAAAAGGTGCTGCTGCAGCAGGCTGGTGAATGAGAGACAGGGCTGCACAAAGGGCCAGCCTATATAGGCCCAATCCACAAGCCAGCCAAGTGACACAAGTGACACAAGCCACAAGTGCTAGCCAATCACCTAATCAAGGTTGAGGTGGAAACAGAGAATACCAGACTAAAACAGGATGTAATACTAAGAAACTGAGGATTAATGCACTCTCATAAATTAGCATCTTGTCAGTCAATATGTGGCTACACCATAAAGAATTCACGCTTTCTAATTTTTTCTACATGGCCTCATGTGATTTAGACCATGAACTCAAGTGTTTTCTCAGGTCATAGATCAAGTGAGCAGTAGCCTTGTTTTCCCATAAGCTTCTATACAGCGTGACTTCTTTTTTCAGCAAGAAGAGTCACCCCCTGCTGGCCTTTAGAAAGAATGCAGGCAATGTACAGTCTATAAGTAAGTCATGTCAATTAAAACACATAAACCATGGATAAGAGCTGTTGCATTCATAAATGTGAGCTGTAAGAAGCTCTGACCAAAATTGCTGTTTTGCATGTACATTTTAAAAGGCTACTTTTCAAGCCCATTTTTCATATTACTAAATCACTTTCTGGAACTAGGGTTCCTGAGTTTTATCTAGTCTCGCTGTTCCCCAAAAGTTACTGTTGATTGTGAAGACGTTATGAATATTTAAAGCAATTATAATGAGAGGCATACTTTTTTTGTGAGACACTTAATGGTTTCTAAGTTATAGATGAGCGGTCAAAAGGTTGAAGCCAATGTGAGAGCTCAAGAGAAAATCTTAACTCATGTAGCAAGTTAATTGGTAGTGCCTGTTGTCTCTTGGTACATTTCCAGCACTTATGATTCCACACTCACTTTCTGCTTTCCATTATCAGTGTTGTCCTTTTCTTTGTTTTTCCTCCTTTTTATAGCTCCCTTTTGTTTCTTCTTGTTTCTTTCAAGCATGTTTTCTGTTCTCCCTTGTCCTCACTTCATGCTAGCCTATAATCAGTGTGATTTCTATTGAACTACACAGTGCAGTGAAAACAAGGAAACAGTAGCTATTCTTCTGTTATAAAAACAGGAACACTGGCTCTTAATGAGTATGTGTAGTGTCTCTTAAAGTGGGAAATAGAAGCATCCCATATATCACTGTTTAAAATGGCTGTAAAGTTATACAAGACTTTTGATTGTTCTGGGACTAGTAAGGGAGATAACAAGACACAGTGACTTTGTGCCTACACTGCAAACTCCTCACAGAAAAGAATCAAGTAAGCCAGTACCTCAGACAGATAACACAGATTGATCGGGTTCACAGTTCTATTGGTACCACAAAAGACTGGACAAGCTTAGGTGCTTCTCTGAGCCAGTTGATAATACCTTGAATGCTTATTTTCTACCATCCTGGTTGCATTATTGTTTGAAAGGTGTGTTACTGTTTGCTAGGTGCATTCCATCATTTAGTATTCCATAATACACTTGTTGAATGTGAGTCCAGCATTCACTGCCCAATAGCTCTTGTCCCCATCAACTCCAGAGGGAAAAGTCAGGATCTGTAACTGCTAAATGGTCCACTAAATTGTTGCTAACTTTTCTGTCTGACATTTGTTGCTGGGCTGGAATGAAACAGGGTCAATTAGTTTAATGAACCTGAATAAAAACAGTAAAGCTTCAGGTTGTGAAATCAAACCAATAAGCTGAAAGATGCTAAAATGCTTTGATAAGGGAGGAACTGTTCATTCATAATTATACAGTATGTGGGTTTGCCAATATGTGCAACTCCTTTAACATTTCTTATCTATTGATAATATAAAAATATTGATTACTATCTAAAGAATAGATCATTCAGAGTGGACGTGACAAAGGCACTGCTGTGCCAAATATATCATTTCATATAATTTCCAGTTGCTTTTGTCAAAAAACAACAGTTTGCACACCAAGGTCAAAGCATAAGTGCCTGCATGACCAATAGAAACAAAGCTTCTAGTCAGAAGCAGGTACAGAGTGAAAAATGCAAGAAGAGCTAATATTGTGCTTCTAAATTCCCTAAATTTCTTGGGATCAGGTTTCCAAGTTGAGTACTTGTACTGTTCCACCACATCATAAGGTACTCAATTGGATTAAAATCTGGTGACTGTTGAGTCCATTTGAGTACCATGAACTCATTGTCATGTTCAAGAAACCAGTTTGAGATGATTTGAGCTTTGTCACATGGCACATTATCTGGCTGAAAGCAGCCACCGAAACCTTTCGGGTACAGTGCGATCATAAGTCAGCAACAGTGCTGTGGCACTAAAAAAATGCTCAGGTGGTACTAAGGGGCCCAAAGTGTGCCAAGAAAATATCCCCCACACCATTACACCACTACCAACAGCCTGAACTGTTCATACAAGTCAGGATGGATCCATGCTTTCATGTTGTTTACGCCAAATTCTGACACTACCATCTGAATGAGGGAGCAGAAATCATCAGACCACTCAACATTTTTCCAATCTTCTATTTGGTGAGCCAGTTTTTTTTTTTTTTCCCCTTTCCTTAGCTGCCAGGAGTGGCACACAGTGTGATCTTCTGCTGTGGCCCATCTGCTTCAAGGGTTGACATGTTGTGCATTCAGAGATGTTCTTCTGCACACCTTGGTTGTAATATGTGGTTTTTTGAGTTACTGTTGCCTTCCTATTAGCTTCAAGCAGTCTGGCCATTCTACTCTGACCTCTGTCATCAACAAAGCATTTTCTCCCAGAGAACTGCTGCTCACTGGATATTTTCTGTTTTGCGGACTGTTCTCTGCAAAGCATAGAAATGGTTGTGTGGGGAAATCCCAGGAGATCAGCAGTTTCTTAAATACTTAGACCAGCCCATTTAGCACCAACAACCATACCATGTTCAAAGTCACTTAAAAAAGCAAAAAAAAACCAAACACTTTCTTCCTCATTCTGAGGCTTGGTTTGAGCTTCACAGATCATCTTGACCATGCCTGCATGCCTAAATGCATTGAGTTGCTGCCATGTGATTGGCTGATTAGATATTTGTGTTAACGAGCAGTTGAATGGGTGTACGGGTGTGTAACCATTGCTTAGATTTATTGTGCTCTTCCTCAATCTACATTTTTTAACTTCTTAATTAAGGTAATGAGGAAAAGAGGTAAATTTTTATATATAATATTACTGATGTATTACCTTGGTCCTGCTGGTAGAACCCAGTGGTGAGCACAGTGAATGTCATCTCCTGCCTGAAAGCGTCTTAAGAAATAAGAAAAGGAAGAACTAAGAAGAAAATTGGACCAATTTAATCTCAACTCTGTGATTCATTTATGATTTTAAAGTATAGCAGATACTGTCATTTTAATTAAGGTACAACTAGTTATATTAGAATAATGATAATGACAGATAATTGTGACATGGTGAAAGTCCCAGTTCATATCTGAGGACCATCTGCTGTGAATGCAGCATCGCAGCACAAGTTACAGACTTAAAATTAGAAATAAATAAAAGTTCCTAACTGGAAACTTTATGAAGGTTCCCTGGCATTATTGTTTACTATATGTTTGTATTGGAGTCAAGAACCTTAAAACTCAGCAATGTTCTTCAGTAAAGTGATTTTTGCTCTGCTGTGTGTGCAAAGCTGGAAACAAACAAGGCCCAGGGTTAAAATAATTGGAAATACTTGGTTTATTATTAGTATCATTTTAAGCATCATAGTCTCTGGGTTTTCTTTGTTTCCCAGTGCTTTGAAATAGTTTTCATCTAACTTGCATTTGTGACCTGTCCTACCATCACCAGAATATTTTTGTAACGGTGTCAAAAAAGGGTAACGGGGTCATTATTGTGTCTGTTTGCATGCTGGGTCTGTTTGCATGCTGTGTCCCTCTAGGCGTGTGTGTGGTGTGTGTCCAAGTTTGTTTACTGTAGATCATCCAATTTCAAATAAACCACTCAGCTTCTCAACAGTTGACCAAATGCCAACTTAACTGGCAGGTTCGAAAATAGCCTCTCTTTTGTATGAGGAAAGAAGAATTCTGAAGTGAAATATGCAGCTGTTACTTCTCAGCTTAAAACAGTTATAAAGCATTCACAGTTTCTGATTTATTGAGCTTATGTGGTTTATAAAACAACACGTCAATGCACAGATCCTCCACCACCATACTTTACACTCCAGCTGGTTCATTGAGCTGAGTGGTTTATTTCACACATTGTGTTAATACTGTCTTTTATTTGTATTCATTTCAGGAAGCCTCTTCAGTCCATTTAACCTGCATTGGTTCCACCTGAGTGTTATTATCATCTCCTTAGCATGCTTCTCAAGTTAATCATCTTAAAAGGGAAACACTTATGTTGTTCAACCAACGTATGGTTTTTGAATGTTTTTTGACATTTGAAATTCGCATTTCATTTGTTTTTTATCATCCTAGCGATGTCTAAGTCCTAAAACAGACACATATTATCAAAATCACAATTTCAGATAAATTATACTGTAAGATCATTTAACACATTGTGTCCAACCAGTGGATATGTGAGAGAAGGTGGTGAGGTGTGAAAGCTCATCTCGTTCCATATTTCTTTAATAAATACTGATTTCCTGCAATAAGTTTCCAAATACCATTTTTATAATTTTCACGCTTACATTTTTTGTGCTTATATTTAGTTAGTTTTTCTTCCAAGCCATAACAACTGAAGAGAAGCAGTCACTTTGTGGAAGTAATTCTCTTATCTAATAATTTCAGAGTGGAACTCTCACTTTCTTTTGCACACCCACTCATCATACCTCTCAGGTCTCATTTAACAAGTTAGAAAGGATAATTTTTGAGATCCACAGAGGCTATTAGTTTCTCAGCAGAGCCTTTGGCAGTGCAATGGTCCCACCTGCAATCACTCGCCTCTATACTTAGGCACACCTTGCTTCCCAAAGCAGAATCCTACACAGCAATTAAAAATGTATTGTAGTCTCACTGAAACATACATACTGCCATCAAAGCAGTTTGTGAAGCTGTGCTCCTACACAGGCTGCATTTTAATACTCTAAAAAAAACATCTGATTTGACCTTTAAGGACTTTTCACGCTTTGAGGGCATCACACTGACTTTTCAACAGTGTCGTGCAGGTATAGTGCATATAATGCATTTAAAACATTAACATGAGACCATCTCATTGGTGGGTTGATGTTGATAACATGTCTTTGTTGGTGATAGAATAAACTGGGGAGCAGAGTTTGTGGTTCAATTCAATTCAATTCAATTCAATTTTATTTACATAGCGCCAAATCACAACAACAGCTACCTCAAGGTGCTTTATATTGCAAGGTAAAGACCCTACAATAATACAGAAAAAATTAGGTGTGGTGGATGTGTGTGGTGTGGTTCGATTACTGTGATTAATTTTCAATAAAATATTTTCTTTTATTGAAAAAGTGAAGCACATGCCCCTCAACTATAAAATAACAGTTTTTTTCTCATATAAAAAGCATCCAACTAAAAAGTTAGCAGAGAATGCAAATTTCATCAGATCAGGCAATCTTGTAATTTTAACTTCTGATTTGGTCTGTCCTGATCAAATGAATAGCATTAAACCAAACCAGCAAAGCTGCAAATCTTGATTGAAAGAAACCCTAGTAAGTGAACCCTGAAACCTCTTTAGGTCACATTGGGATGAAGATGCGCTGAACACAGCCTAGCATGATGCAAGACTTGCTTTTAATCATCTTGTGGGGATCCATGGGAAAGCAGGTCATGTGGGACAGATCTGTGATGAAAAAAAGAAGAAAAAAAAAGTTTAGGAAGGCACATTGTATAACTTCAAGCACTTGTGGCCAAAGTGTTCCTGCAATCACCACAATAATTTGCAGAGAAGCTCAAAGAAAAAGTGACACAATGGAGTAGAGGAAGTTAGGAAGCCAGAGAGGTCTTTTTATCAAGTGAAGACCAGAGGTTGACAGTAATGAGCTGCTTTTTCTCTGTAACGTGTAAGTAACTTTTTGTTTTAATTGTACATATATTCAGCTCTTAGTAGAGCAGATTTTTGAAGAATATCACAACCTAACCATTATTATTTCATTGCATTTCAATACAGTCATTGCATTCGTGTGCTGATTGTAGGTCTGTTCGCACTGAATTATCATAATGCAGTCATGCCTCTGTTCAGTGCTACAGTGGGAGATTTAGCATTTTCTTTTTCCATTGTTGGCATTTGGCATTCAACAAGCACTAACAGGTAATACACCACAATATACCACAGGGCAGAGAGCAGCAAGCTCCAGTTGGAAATGCTGATCTGAAGTTAGTACATCACACAAGCCTTTTGACATTGAATTGTCTGTTGTGCTGTTGTGGATTACACCCAACATTATATGTACACACACAATGTATGATACTTTAAAACTCCAGTATTTACAGTAAAAAGCTTTCTGTAAAAAAATGGAGCTAATTGTGTACATCATAGCCTGCCTACTTGATGAAGGGAGACTAAAAAATAAGGTGGACATGACTCTATGTATCTGACATAAAATCATGCTTACTGACAACATAATGTATTAAAGTTTTTTTTCACAATAGTCACATATTCATAGGATTTAATTGTTGTAATAGGATAGTGTTAGGATAGGATAGGATGGTGTTACCTCCAACTGTTACCCCCTCTCTGCTGATGTCACACTTCCAACTTTTCTCTCCCCCATCATAGCTACAATTCGTCCAGGATTCTAGACTGTTATAAGGCCTGTCTCACCCAGTAACCACTCTTCACATTAAATTTTTCTGACATGATTCTAACTGAATACAGTTTTTCGCTTCGTCGCTCACCTCTAATGTAGACTGACCTCTGTGCTTGTGGAGTTGCATGATTTACAGGATAAAGTCAAAATAATTTGTTTACTTCTAGTGAGTTTTTTATAATTACAATCCAGTAAGGGACATTGGTACATCTTAGTATTACAGCTTTCCCAGCTTAACAAGTTGCATAGCCAGTAACTGTCACTATTTCTGATTGATCAGTCCCAGGCTGTTTGAGACAGAGTTGAATGTAGTGCTACCACTCCTAGCCGAATGAAAAGAGAATTGTGCCTTGTGCATCTGTTCCTCTCTCTCCCTTGTTCTGTTCCTCTCTTATTCCCCCTTGTAGTTTGTGGCGATAAGAATGCAGGGAGTAATTATAAGCAAGATTTAGAGTTTTTACATCAATAGCTCTGCTGGGTTGCATAAAAGCTAAACAGCAGCATGTTTTCTGCCTGATTAAAATTCCTTTGATTCTCACTTTTCAGACTTCTAATGCATCAGTTCCACAGATTACTGTTTCTTATGCAAAAACGGGGTAACCGTCCAAACACGTTCTAAAGAAATATATAATTCTTGTAGTGAATGGTATCTAGACTGTCAGGAAAATGAAAGATACAGCATTATTATGCGATATATACAGCTAGGTCCATAAGTTTTTGAACAATGATGCTTTTTTTTTTGTAACTTTGCCTCTGTACACCACTACAGTGGATTTGAAATCAATCAATCATGATGTGATTGAAGTGCAGACTTTCAGTTTTAATTTAAGAGATTTAACAAAAGTATTACATTAACTTTTTGGGGGATTACAGCCATTTTTATATATAGTTCTCCATTTTGAGAGGCTCAAAAGTAACTTGAGAAACTAACATATTTTTAAACATACGGATAGTTTTTAATACTTCGATGAAAATCCTTTGCATTCGGCAACTGCCTGAAGTCTTGAACCCATGGACATCACCAAATACTGTTTCATCCTTTGAGATGCTCTGCCTGGCCTTTAGTCTACTGTAGCCACCTTCAATCGCTGCTTGTTTGGGGGTTTCTGCCTTCAGTTTTGTCTTCAGTAACTAAAAAGCGTGCTCCATTAGGTTGAGATCAGGAGTCTGACTTGGCCATTGAAGAACATCCCACTTCTTTGCCCTGAGAAACTTGGGAGTTTGGAGGGTTGTATGTGGATTATCATGGTTATAATGATTTAGGTAGATTTGTTTTTGTTTTTTTTGTTATTTTGGTCATTCCTCACTTCAGCACTTTATATACATTTTATCAAAAACATACATTGGCTACATGGTGTAGTGGTTTACACATTCACCTAACAAATGAAAAATCCCTGGCTCGAGACCAAGAAGAGACACAAATCCCTCAGGGATTGTATCAGGAAGAGTATCCGTTGTAAAAGTCGGCCAAATTAAATATGTTGTGGCATCTGCTGTAGTGAATAAGGTGGTAGCTGAAAGAAGCTTTATATCAGTTTTAACAAGTGGTTGCTTGGCACTATATGGACAAAAAACAGGGCAACCTATACCTTACATATACAGGAGCTGCTCAGGCATGGAAATCCATGCCATGAAGTTCCCAGCATACAGTTTTTGTGCTGATGTTAATACCTACTAGGAGGTCTGGAATTCTGCAGTTATTGAGTCAGCAGAGCATTGCCACAGAGTGGGGATGCCAAAAGTTGGCAACTTTATGTGGTCTGACACATTGTGGCCGAATTGCTGTAGTTTCTAAATGCTTCCACTTTGCAATAACACCCTTGCAGTTGCTTCTGGAATATCTAGGAGGGAAGAAATTTCATGAACTGACTTTTTTGTAATGGTGGCATCCTGTTACAATAGAATGACTCATTTGTTCATAAATGTTTGTACAGGCAGACTGCATGGCTACTTGCTTGATTTTATACACCTGTTGCAGTAGGACTGAAAACACTTGAATTCAAAGATTAAGAGTGTACAAAAGTACACTATGGATAGGGCATAGCATACAGATTTCCAACTTTGTGTCTGTTCAAGCATTTTTATTTGGAGCATGTTTTGTGTGTAAATACAGAATGGATAACAACAGATGAGAAATAGTTTCATGGCTTACATCATGTAATAATATGTTAATTAGCCATGTGTTCATGTTGCTTATGGTAATTAGCATGTGAAGCTGTGATTCCCTACATACATACAGTATATACTATTTACATGCTCACATGTGTAGCAATTTTTCGAATCATGTTTCAAATTTTTCACGGGACCATCATATTTCCCCAAAAAACACACCTCGTCCAACTAAAGTAACCTGTGGGTCACCAGCCTCCTCATACCTAATTCTCTGAATGCACTGATGTTGTTCCAAACCATTAAACAAATTTTTACATAACACATGACAAAGGCAGAGTACACAACATAAGGCAATGATTCAATTACTCAGAAACAATGCGCTCTAGGCAATATTCACATAGGGCCAGAGTTTCCCTACAGGTCAGCGTCTTAATGCAGTTCAGCATTTACCATGATGGCCTGCTGCAACCACTTAGCGTGAAGGATGATTGAAAAATTAAAATATAGATAAATAAATGCATAAATGAGGGAACTCGCATGTCTATATCAAGCATGAATGACCAAACCTTACAAGATGAGAGAAGGAGATTTAAGCACTTTAACTTACATTTATTCTCACAGAGCTTGGGGGAAAAACTGATCCCAGTCAATGTTTATAATTCATATTTCCACCTACCATCTTTTCTCTGAGGTCTACAGAACACCGCCTCAGCACATATAAATGAATTTTCACAAAAGACTAAATAATATCGCTTATTACATTAAATGTTGTGAGAGTTGCTTGCCTTCATGTTTAACACTAGTTTCGGTGTATTTTACAGTATTTTAGTGTTTTTCTTTTTCCTAGCTTCAATGTGGTTTCTTTTGAAAACTGCACAACATACTAGGTAATTGTTAGCATAGGTTTTGTCTGTCTTCTTTAAATAAAGTTGTGGATGATGATTGTTGTCCCTCTCCAGCAGAACGGATCTACTGAGAGGGCTGATGGGAATCTACTCATGCCCACTGTTCTGATGTGACAGCTGCTATCAAAAGCAGTCACAGACACAGGCATATAGCAGAAGCAGTGATTAAAGTACAAAGTTTTACATGATCAGTGGAGTGTCTTTTTTGTTCTTTGGGTGCAATTTTTTTATTATTTAAGAATAATGAAAACAGAACAGTAGTAGATTCATCAAAATTACAGACTATTAAAACAATAACAAATTTCATCTAAAAGGGAAAAAGTTCAGAAGATACTGATTGTTTAAACAAACACTGTCCACAAGGGCTTTATTAGTACTCATACTCATGGATGGATTTCTATATAGGCCTGCCAGGCACAAGGCTCATGGGAAGCAATATCATAAACAAACAAACAAAAAAAAAAAAAAAAAAAAAAAAAAAAAAAAAAAAAAAAAAAAAAAAAAAAAAAAAAAAAAAAAAAAAAAGGATATAAAACCACTCAGGGAATGATAAACTCAGACTATAAAACAATCAGCTTCAGCCATGATTTTCATAACACCCCACTGTCATCTCTGAGTAGTTCCACCGGTGCCTTTATCCTCCTTAAACATTTTAAGTTGAATGACCTCTGTGGAATAATGCTACTGATGTGGTGAAATTGGTCTAGACTCACTCATTTCCACCCCTCATGTCATTTCCACTTTCTCTGGCATAATCTCTTATTCAGCACTTTGTTGCAAATGTAGCACACACCCCTGCTCTGAAAAAGGCAAACTGTCCTGGCTCTCCCTCTCTTGGTAGATCTGCTTCAGCCCCCAGGGCACCAGAGTCCTGACTGCCAGCTCAGACAAGACAGCTCGGCTGTGGGATGCTCACTCTGGAGTCTGCTTACAAGTCCTGGAGGGGCACACAGATGAGATCTTCTCCTGCGTCTTCAACTATGAGGGTGACACAATCATTACAGGTACATACTATCGACACACAAAACACACATAAACCACATCTGAAAACTGCACACTGTTAAAATGTAGCTGTAGGCAGCGATTATATTCTCTTCATCACAAACTGACACAAATGCTTAATTGCACGTTTTAGATGAAAAGCATGCAGCTGTGTCCTTCTATGCAGCCACCCATTTCTGTTTGTGCTTGCCTGCAGGCAGCAAGGATAACACATGCCGGATCTGGTACTGACCGTTACCCCGACCCACCAGAGGCTCAGGAGGGCATTTACATGGACACAACAATCAATTTGTGTTTGCCAAATATCATCCGTTCTGTATCTGGTTAGTTGTGGACTACCACAAAAAAACAAAACAAAAAAAAAAAAAACTGCTCAGTTTGGTTTTTAACTTCTGTGTGAGGTTAAAGTGGTCCTGGAAACCATCAGCAGTTTGGAATCTTTGCCCAGAAAATTTCATTAGAAAGAGCTGAATTGTTCAACTTCAAGAACTGTTTATTTTTTGTTCAAGAAATAATGTCTGAATTGATTTTTTTCCTTGCATTTTAGTACTTTACAAACAGAACTTCAGAATTGTGGAAAATAGATAGAAAATAGATAGATTAACTGTACATCGTACAATACCGTGCAAAAGTCTTGAGCCACCCCTCATTTCTTCATGTTTTGCTAGGAAAATGGGAAAATAGGTGATGATTTATTGAAGCATGCATACATAGTCGGAAATACAGTATATAAGGTTTTGAGTGGTAGGTAATTTAAACTGACGCTGGAAATAAGCTCTGAGTAGATTCATGTCACATTGTGTGCACCCAACAAACATATTACTACCCTGTCACTACTGCTCCACAATGTTGACTACAGCGACCCTGAAATCTCCAACTAATGTTAGGTAGCTAGCTAACATTAGTTAATTAGCACTCATCTTTGCTTTAACTATGAAGAATTTCATGTCCTTCACCACTCAAACTGCAGATTTATTGGCCCACCCAGATTGAAAATACATTGAACTGTCCTTTCGTACTCTTCTGTCGTGGTGGCAGTGTAAGGTGAGGGATTCTTCACAAGAAATGTTAAAAAATACAAACAATCACAAACTCTGCTGCTTAACTGATTAAAATCCTCTATATTTTTATATGGACTCAAATCCCCCAAACCTGATGTTTGTTCAGATATCTTTATCTTCTTTTGAGAGCTGATCAAAAAATTTGTGGTTTGAAACAGATGGAAAATTGGCAGGCAGCTTTATAGACTGTCTGGTGTTAGCTGGCATGTTGGAACAGTGTTTTTCTCTCCAAGTCTCTGCATCATCATCATCATCATCATCACGTGACTGAAAACTGCTCCTTTAAAGCTCTCTGTTGAAATAGGGTCTTATGGATTTCTAGTGATTTCTAGTGATTCTAGTGAGCCTTTAAACCTTTTTGCAGATTTGTGCTAGACTCAGCTACACTATATGGACAAAAGTATCAGGCCACACCTCTTAATCTTTGAATTCAGGTGTCTTCAGTCCCATTGCCACAGGTGTATAAACTCAAGCACCTAGTCATACAGTCTGTCCTTACAAACATTTGTGAAAAAATGGGTCGTTTTCAAGCACTCACAGAATTTGAGTGTGGTACCATAATAGGATGCCACTGTTGCAACAAGTCAGTTTGTGAAGTTTCTTCCCCCCCTAGATATTCCACCATCAGCTGTAAGTGGTATTATTGCAAAGTCGATGTTTTTAGGATCCACAGCAACTCTGCAGTGGGTCCTAAAGTGGCAAGACTGCAGAGTTCAAAACTCCACTGGCATTAACATCAGCACAAGAACTGTGCACCAGGAGCTTCATGGTATGGGTTTGCATGGCCAAGCAACTCCTGAAGATGTTTTTCCTTCCCACTGTCACCAAGTGCTTGCTCATAAGGGTTGTGTGATTGTTGGGGTTTCTTTCTAAAACTGTAGGGTATTTACTTTACAGTATAAAGTGCCTTGAGGTGACTGTTGTTGTGAATTGGCACTAAAACTTGCTACCTGGTATTCACCTGAGATCATATGGTTGTGTTCTTTTTTCCTGTCTCTCTTTTGGAAAACCAGGCAGTGCAGTGTAATAATGTGCATAAACATGCCACTGAATCTTGAGTCTTTATTTTCCCTGGTATGTTACAAATGACCAAGACTGCTCGTATTTCACATCACAGAAATTTATTGATGTCAAAAGATAAATACATTCATTTCTACTGTGACAGAGTTTACAGCTGAATTGTGTGCTTTTTTTTCTCCCGCAATGCTGATGTAACACGAGTTTACCACTAAGTAGAGAAATATACAGACCAAATCCACATACAAATTCAACATTACAAACCTTACTCTGTCTTTTAGACATAGCAAAAGCTAAAAGAGCGGTCCACCACTCCAAGGTGCAGCAGTTCCAAATCTACAGTATATACAGTACAGCTATCCAAAATAATCCCCTCTCAAGTAACATGAATAAAATATCATACTTACTGAATTTCAAAGTCACAACAGAGGTGGTACATTAGCCAATGAATACAACAAAAATATGGATGTTTCACTTACATTAAGTAAATGTGCACTTCAATGTGGCTATCAGAAGAAAGTGACAGAGTTTTTCTGGGCTTAGATTTAAAAAGCCTCTTTTAAAAGTAGTTTTAATACAAAAGGTTTGAGCATGTTGAGCTGCGGGAAATTTTAACCTGATTTTCCTACAGTATGTTCTATAGGTGCCTTTCTCTAAAGGAATAAATAAATAAAGTCATGATTTGGTTGTGTGAATCTGTAAATATATATTTTTCTATATAATCTGGAGCAGTTAGAACCTGCTGACTATAATCACTGGAGGGCTAGTTCATTCCTATCAGGAATGTCCAACCCGTGTACCTACAGTTTGCTGTGTTTGTGTGCATGTCGCTAGAGAGGTAACTCTGAAAACAAGAACATGCTCTTGTTAAAGGGAGATCGGTCCATTATAGCTGCGAACAGCCAAAAAAACCTGGACCTGGTGAGAGGTATGATTTTCTCAAGTATGCTGATTGCGCTGTGCTTTCAGCTTGCAGTAGGAGACACTTGGTGTGACGAGACAGGACGCAGCAAACAGGAACATGTTACAAATGTGAGAGAATGAGTGAGCTTGTGTTTTTACTGTTTGTGATGTGAGGTGGCTAGAATGTCCTAAAGTGTCTCCAGAAGCCAATCGAACAGGCTTGACTGGAGAGACTTGCCTGCCTCTTCCGCTTTCTCGTGCAGCTTACAGAACTGAACAACAGCGCTGAACAAGTCTGCAATCCGCCATGCCTTGTGAGACATCAGGTGGACCACCCTCAGGAACTGAAAGAGAGCACAAAAAGAAATACAGGGTCATGAGCTTCATGTTTGATTTATTTATTTCACAGTTAAATCAGGTAAGGAAATTAGAATGACCAGTAATAGCTCTTTGTATGCCTGAGCTGACAAACACAAACACAAACAGTAACATGATCTGCTTATAAATGTCTTATCTGATATGCCAACAGCTTTTCCTACTTTTGGAACTCTCTTCTCTTTGGACTTCCTGAAATAGAGAGCAGGAAGTCCCAGCTCCGAGGCAGCGATCCACTGTAGGGCCAGTCTCAGCTCCGAGTCCACACACTCTGGCTCGAGGTCGCAGTTTACCACCAACAGCTCCCTGATGTTGCTTCCGTCGCCTGCTGTCCTCGCTGAACTGCTCTCTGACAGATAATGTAACAGGTGACAGGTAACGTGACATAATGTAGTACGAGTCAGCACAACATAAGACACCTTGATATTAGCTATACTGTCCTCACCATCAAAGCAGTGTTGGAGTGCATAGACAATTCAGCGTGTTCTAAACTTGCTGGGACATCAAAAGAAAATGTGCATGCCGTCACATGGCATGTTCAGCTTCATAAAGTAACTATCCTGGGCTCAGTTTTGCTTTCGGGTGTGGTGTATGTCATTAAACAATGATGATCTTTAAGCTGAGACACTTCTGGAACAATGGGCCCTTTTTAAGGATTTATGACCATATCAAAATCAGGAAAAACAAAATGAAATCAAGCAGATTTAATTTTTGAGGATTAATCACAGCACTCTACCTGGAATCCTTCAAGAGTTTCTGATGAGTGACGAGATGTTTAAACTGAGGGAGGTGTATAATTCACAGGTGGATAACGGTGGGGCCCGACCGATATGAGATTGTAAGACCAATACTGATATTTGGTGATTTAAAAATCCGACATTCCGATGTATCAGCCGATATTTTTTTCCTTCACACACAAGAAAACATTGAATAGATTCAACATTTATTGTGTGTGGTTATTTATTTCTCTGGTGGACAAACTATGCAACGTCAACACTCATAATTGAAGGGTGTTTCTCCCATCTCTACTTTACTTTTTATATTTTTTATCAGTCATTATAAATGCCAATACCAGTAGATTGGCAAAAGCTAATATCCACCCACCAATAAATCGGTCAGGCTGTAGGTAACACCACTGATGACTCAAAAATTTATAACTACACTCACCAAATACAGTCTCTTTGGCTCCTGCCAGGTGGCCTCTCTCAGTCTCCTCGCTGTAAGGAAAGAAAATAATGAAGACTAAAAGTTTCAGTGGCATACGTTAATAGGAAAGTTCAACATTTTGGGAAAATTGGTACCATTTGCGTCTGTGTGGGAAATAACCAACTTGCAATGCTTAGCTTAGAATAAATACAGGAAAAAAGGAAAAACATCAAGCTTGGCTCTCCAAAGGTAGCAAAATCTGCATACAAGCACATCTAAAAAGCTCACTAATTACCAAGCTGCAAATTCTTTCGTAATCCAAATGCAATGTAACAATTGAATATGTTTCATGTAATTAAGATACAACCCTAGTTCCAAGAAAAGTTGGGATGATGTGTAAAATACAAGTGAAAACAGAATGCAGATTGCAGCATCTTAGAGAGGCAGAGTTTCTCAGTGATTTGAAATCTCATAAACCCATATTTTATTCACAACAGAACATAAATGTTTAAACTGAGAAATTTTTACTGTTTCATGAAAAGTATTAGCTCAAAAACTTGGGAGGGGGGCAACAAAAGGCTGGCAAGTGGAAGTGGTACTAATAAGAAACAGCTGGAGGAACATTTTGCAGCTAATTAGGTTAATAGGCAACAGGTCAGTAACATGACTGGGAATAAAAAGAGCATCTTAGAGAGCTAGAGTTTCTCAGAAGTATAGATGGTTACCAATCTGTGTCTACAAATCAATCTGTGTCTACAAATCAATCTGTGTCTACAAATTGTGAAACAATTTCAGAATAATGTTCCTTTGAATATAGACTTTGAATATCTCATCATCTACAGTGCATAATATCATCAAATGATTCAGAGAATCTGTAGAAATCTGTGCACAAGGGACAAGGGCGAAAATCAATATTGGATGTCTGTGATCTTCGGGCCCTCAGGTGGCACTGCATTAAAAGCAGGCATGAGTCTGTCATGGAAATCACTACATGGGCTCAGAAACACTGTCTGTGAACACCGTGCCATCCACAAATGCAGGTTAAAGTTGTGTCATCCAAAGAAGATGTATGTGAACATGATCCAGAAATGCTGCCATCTTCTCTGGGTCAGAGAATGGCCCATAGAAGAGTCCAGCTGATGAACTGGCCTGCTTGCAGTTCAGACCTTTACCAACTGAAAACATTTGACGCATCATGAGACAATAAATATGACAAAGAAGACCCAGGACTGTTGAGCAGCTATAATCCCATATAAGACAAGAACAGGACAACATTCCTCTCCCAAAAGTTTAGAAACTGGTCTGGTTCCCAGACATTTACAGACTGTTGTTAAAAGAAGAGAAGATGCTGCACAGTGGTAAACATGGCCCTTTTTTGAGACGTCTTTTGGTCATCAAATTCAAAATGACACTTTTTTTTTTTTGAAATGGTACATTTTCTCAGTTTAAACATTTGATATATTTTCTATGTTCTGTTGTGAATAAAGTATGACTTTTTGACATTTGCAAATCATTGAATTCTGTTTTTATTTTATACAGCATCCCAAGGTTTGTGGAATCTGGGTTTTAAAATAAGATTCTTTAATCACAATAAATAAGCATATTTCATTAAATGATGAACTATTCTGTTTATTTAAATATATGCACTGTTAACCTGAAGAAAATGATTATTTGTGCTGGAATGACACTTGATACCCCTGTCTAGCATGTCAGAGAAAGAATAGCACCTGCAAACTTTCTGTGTGTATTAAAAACTTCACTGTTGACACAAGAGTGACACAATAATGAGAAATATGTGACAGTAAAAACATACTGGATTACTGTGCTTTGAGAGGGCACATCAGAAAATGAATCCAGGTCTACCAGGCCTAAGCTAGACGTGCTGCTGGTCCCATTCCTAGGAAGAAAACAAAAGTGTCATTTAAATGATGTCTCCAGACATCCAACACGATCACTCACTTGTGAAGAGAACAATGTCCAAGCGCAGGGATGCAGGTCATGTTATTAGCTGGTGATTAACATATAAATAGCGGCTGGAGCAGAACTGGGCACTGAAGCTGGGAGAGCTGGTGATTTTTTTTTTTTTGCCTGGCAGCTAGTCCATCTGAAAATGGGGATGAGGATATTTGGAGGCAGTTAGGTGGGTAGGGTGGACAGGCAAGGCCAGCAGCCATGCCCTTGTATCACAACATAGATCAGGGATGAGGTGGAGTTAAAGTAAGCAGGTAGATGGAGAGGTTGCAGTGTTATGGTGGTGCGTACAACTACTCTCACTGAACACAGTACTTCAACTTCTCTTAACTCTTTGAACTACTCATATCAATATCCAGTTTGAGAAACTTGATGATTTTAATTTTTTTTTTTTAAGGAAAAAATTTATCTTATACCATAAACGTATTTCAACCAGTGATTTCATAGTATTAGTTGGGTAAATAAATGAGAATTTGATGAAGCAGGAATGGTTTAGTGGATGTTATGAACTGGCCTTTTGATATGTGATATAACAGCTCTCTACCACTGAAGCCTACTACTGCAGGACGAGATCTGGCCCTGTATGGCTTTGCAGAGTGAGCTCTCTTGCCATACACTACATTAGCAGGTGTGTATACTGGAGCAGCAGGGAGTAAATTGGCATTGGCACAGGAGAACACAGTTAGTAGCAATGGGCCAATGAGAGTGGGGTGAGGGTGGGAGTAGCAGCGTTTGGAGCAGTATCAAAGAGCAGCAGTTACTGACCCCTCGCTCAGGTGGATAAAACTACTGGTCTCCTCGTGGGGGTCATCTTCAGGGGTAATATGAGACCAGCTCCCCATGCTCTCTTCACTGCTAGCACTCATAGAACGCTTGTCCCTCTTCACTACTGCAGCCACCGCCACAGCTGTCCTGTCCCTGTCACTGCTGGAGAGAGCAAACCGCAAGATGCTAGGATTGACCATCAACTACTTGTGCACAATGCCGGTGGCAATGCTTTGTTCATTTTGGCCATTGTTCCTGCTCCTCTATTCACTACTAACGTATTGCAAACACCCAGTTTTGTTAATACTAAACTGCATGCTATAAGCTGGTATTTGGGATCATTTCTTACTGTAAACAGGATTTATATACAGTAACTTCCTACAAATGACAAATACCTTTGGAATATGAAATAATTGTGCACCAGTTAAAAAGAAAGCTAATTCCTTTCAATATCTTTAATGCATCAGCACACTGCATTTCCCATGGGCACTGTCGGATTTCCAGCTTCTTCTTCTTTTTTTTTTTTCCAGGAGACTGATTAAATTAAGTCATAATCAGATGATTGAGGGCTGCCATCCTCAACAATTCTGGAGGGAAATCAGGTTTTATTGAATAGGCGAGTGACTGAGTTCCACTCAAACACAAGGGACAAACAGATGCACTCCACTTGTTTCTGGATTATGTGTATTATCAAGTGAGAAGGAGCTTGTTGTGTGGCTTTTAGCCTTTCCTTTCATTAAGTGATGAACATGATTTATTTTGAGGATACAATGTTATTAAAATACACAATGAAACACCACATCTGGATGCTGATACTTGAACTTTCCTCTACGCTTAGCTTTTATACATTTTACGTATCTATTTCTCATGCACATTAGTGATGCCGCTTATACACTTTAGTGGTGTCATTTGATTCCAGATTGAAACATCCAGTCTTTTTTTAACCCCAGTAATTCTAACTAAAAACGTCCTCCTTGAGAGTCCTATGCTCTGCTGCCTCCTGTGAAAGGCCCCTCAAGACATTTAGCGTTACAGCATTAGAATGAATCTTGTCACCATGCTGAGTCCTTGTCTTGCTGAAATCTCGGTCTGGTTTAAATTACATGTGTCAAGACTGACCATATCTGACAACGCAACACCCAAATTCTTTGTTATTTTAGCTCTCTCAATATCATCTCAGTGCCAGTTCTATCTATTTCAATATCTGTGAGTGTGTTGTGGTTTGTTATCTTAGTGTGAGTGCAGCTTGTTCTGATAAAGGGGACAACAGCCACTCTGTGGATAAAGGATGAAGCCGCTAAAAGCCTTTTGCACACACAGTACATCACCCAGACAATGTGAGTCACAGCCTAGCCATAAGTTTGTCAAACCTGCTAAAATAGATTAGTTCACCCAGTAAATAGATCCTCTGTGTGCGCGCCAAGCTTTGATCAAACTCTAAGAATAGCACTGTACACCAGTTTTTTATGTGTTTAGTGCAGATTTTTATACTTTATGTTTAAAAATAGCCATGCACTTCTTTATTTCTCTCCCTTACTCTTGTCAGAGAGACTGATCTCTAATTTTCACATCTAGTATATGATTATTCTGCTGCGGGGCTATAAAAAAACTTTCTGCCTGAAGGAGGGGTCTGACTCTCACACAAAAAGCCTGTGAACAGTGTAATACCTGCTGCTGTTGGTGGGAGCTCTCTCCGTATGCTTGGTAGCTGATGTGTCCGAGGATGTTTCTTGAGGTCCTCCTTTTCTTTCAGGGTTCGAGAGAGTCTCTTCATCTCGCTGATCTCCTTCGATGTGGATCAGCGGCACATTTCTGGGGCCCCTCACGCAGGCTGACCCGCTGTCACTTCCCGCTGACCCGATGCTGCCAGCTTGCTCTTGGCTTGACCTACTCCGGGTACAGCTTAGATGGGATTGTTTGAACCCCCTCCTCCTTTCACCAACAGGCATGTGCGCCTGTGGATGTGGCCCAGGTGCGCCTCCGCCTACATCTTGTTGTCCTCCGAGTGCAGACTTGCCAATATCCACTATGTCAGCTGCCAAACGATTGGCAAACTGCTGCACATGGGGCTGGGAGTCTCCTGCGGCTTCCAAATCAATACTGTCTTCAGGATCAGCAATGATCTTGTTCTTTCTCATCAAGGACTCAATGGAGCTTGACCAGGTCTCATGAATTAGCATATCAGTAATCTGGTCAGTCTTACCCCTTTGATAGAGGCATGAGTCTGACTTACACAGTCCTGTGGCTGACACAGAGTTGGTGGGGTAGATATTTAATGTGTCTCCGTGCACATTCCGTGCAAATCCATCAAAAGAGTTAGCTTTAATGGGGGAGTTGACAGTCAGGCGCGAGTCTGAGGAGCGCCGGTCTGGCACCGAAGACTGTCGTATACAGAAGGGTGTTCTAAGAGGAGGGGGGAACAGGCTGTTGCTCCACTCTTTAGTCTTTGCAATGCCGTATTCTTTGTTTTCCTTATCCATATCCCGAAGCATAAACCTGTAGAACTCCTCTGTGATGCTCTCGGTGCTAGACTGTTTAGACAGGCACGATGATGCCCTGACATTAAGATGACCATTTTTCTTTGATGCAGCCTGTTGTACAGCAGCAGTCAGGATGCTGCTGGCATTCTTCCCTGCATAGTAGTCCAATAGAAGGTCAAAGCCTCTGCCCTCAGTCTCCATCTGGTTTACCATGAACCGAGAGAACTCATCTGTGATGCTCTCGCAGCTGGACTGCTTAGAAATCGAGCTACCGCGACTCAAGTTCTGACCTAACCGACTGCCCGGGCCCAGGGTGTTAGGTGTGCCAGATGGGTCTGCGTCTTCTTCTGGAATGCTCTCATAACTAGATGCCTTTCCACGGCTCCACCTCTCACACTGCAGTCTGCTGCGTTGCTGGCCTGTTTTGGATGTATCCACCACATTGAGTTCAGGGCAGTTCAGGATCCTAGCTGTGACCTCAGAGGCAAAGAGGGCAAATGGGTCCTGCGGTTCATCAGGGTTGACTGACTCGTCTACCACTCGGTTGACCAGCCGCTCCATTAGCTCTGGTTGTTCCTCTGTTTTCCTTTTAATTTCACTTAGGCGGGGCGCCCGATGTTTTCTGGAAGCTGAATTGCTGTTCTGACCCTCTTTTCTCCTCAGCACTGTGCGGCAAGCAGGGATCAAGTAGGCCTCTGGGACTTCAGTAGAGGACCCTTTAAGGGCACAGAACCAGGGCTGTTTCCCAGTGGAGTTTTCAAGACAGATTGCTGCTAGTTCTGTGGCCATAGAGACCACTGTGGCAGCCAAATCGTCAGCATAACAAGTAATAGGTGTCCTGGACTCAGCGTCCATTCTCAAAGAGTTGAGGGAGGACTGAGGCGTCAGAGAGGCCTGTCTGCTATCACTGCCTGTCCCCAGTCTACCCCTCCTCTCTGTGCCTTGAACTGGGATTTCACTTAAAGGTTCTCTGATGGCAATGCTGCCCTGCTGGATCTGCTGGTTGTCATACAAGTCTTTGGCCGCCAGGGAGATGGGTTTAGATTGACTCTGTCTGCATAATGACTGCTGCTGTTGTTCTTTGATGTTTGCTGTGGAGGAAGATGCAGTGAGATCACTTTCCTCGAGTGCATATTTCTCCTTCAGCCCTGGAACTGTGGACATCTTATCTGTGCAGTGTAGCATGCCACTTAGATTCTCATTATGGCCAAATAAGCACTGTAATTGGCTTAATGGATCCTTGGCATCCTCCTTGGTGGTAGCAGGTTCCTTAACACAAGTATCACACTCTTGTGTTTCACGCAACCCTTGGTCACATGTGGAAATGTGGCTGATCTTTTTCTGTGTCAGGCAAAGAATATCAAACAGCAAATTGTTTACACTGTCTTGCAGAAATACCTGGAAGCTTGGTGCCTCTTTCCCAGTACCCTCCAGTTCCTTTTTCTTTTTTGCTTTTTCTAAAGCATACTTGAAAAGGCTATCTGCCACTTCATTTATTAATTCATCCACCTCCCTTTCATCTGTATAGCTTTTTTTTGGACATGTAATGCCATCTACTATCTTGTTATGCGTGGTCTCCAGTAGATGGGCAACACTCCTATAGCCTTGTGGTTGAGTCAGCACCTCAGCTGCTTCCTTGTGCAGAACTTCAGCAATGTTGGCACGAAATGCTTCAACGCTGGTTCCCTCTGCCACACTGCAGTGCAGCGTGAAGGCTGCCGAGGCCTCAGCAGCAGACATCAGACCGCGGGACGCCGTGTAGATTTCAGTGGAATCCACATCAGAATCGCCGCCCTCTCCGGGCTCCTCCATTAAGTCCACAGCTGCTACTGCGCCGGCTACCTGAGCCATGCCACACATAGCTGAGGAGAAGGAGTATTCCCCTTTCTCCTCTGATTCCTGCAGCTCATCATCTGCGTCTTCTTCTGAACCGGATTCCATGGCGAGCTGTTCTGTTAGCTGCGGGGTAGTAATAGTGCCAATAACATTGGCAGCACAGGCCAAAGCCACCTCCACATGTTTGGATGTGTGTCCACCATTGTCGTGGGGACTGTGAGCCTGTGTCCCATTCTGTGGCTTTTCTCCAGCTTTGGTTGTGTGGTTGGGCACATGAGGCACCTGGTTCTCTGGCCATTCTGCAGCCCCATCGGAACTGTCTGGGCTCTGAACAATGACAATTTTAGGGAGTTCAAAAGAGCAGGTGCGCTGTTGGGAAGGCTCTTTAGTTTTTGAAGGGCTCTTCGAGTCAGAGAAGGACACACTGACAGCTGCCTCGGAGACAAAGGAGGTTTCATCTTGAGAGAGTCGTATGAAGGCATCTTGCAGTACCGACTCAGCCAGATTGGTGGCGTAGTGCCCCGCTGACTCTTTAGTCTGAATGCTTGCTCGCTGATGCCCTTCCTTTTTCACCTCGGCATCCTCCCTGTTCTGATGACGTGCCAGCTGTCCCCAGTGACTTGCAAGTCTGACACAGTGTTTCTGTGCAGCTTCTGCCACGCTCTCTCCCAGGTCACCACTCTCTGGCTCTGTGAACAGACAGGAAAAAAAAATAAAAGGCGCGGAAAGACAGGGAATGACAAATGTCTACACTGATTAGGAAGCGGCACCACCGGTTACCAAAATGTCACATCAACAGTAGAATATTACCCTGATTTACCCTTCACTGACTGTTGGAACTGGGTTTCTCACATTAAATTTCCCCTTAGACAAAATTTCAGAGAAGAATAATAATAATAAGTTTTGCCATATTCTGTCAATTCACTCACAAATACAGTTAAAAACAAACCCTACTCACCATTTTTGAAGCCATCGTCCTCGCTGTCATCTCCTAAGTGTTCTGAGGCGGTCAGGAAGTCTTCTTCTATGGACGAGATGGAGCGATTGGTGTCGTCATCAAGGCACTGTCCAGCCGCTTTGCCCTGCTGACACTGTCGCTCTTTTCCCCATTGCAGGCCGATCAGGAACTTGTTGATCTCAAAGATGATGCTACCAGGCTGTGTGGAGCGCCTCTTCCCTGAACACTGAACCAGGCACACACCTGTACATCTCTGCTGTTGCAGCCCGCCCTGAATGGAACATGGACAAAGACCTTTTATGCATGCACACACATTTCATGTACACTCACACATCATATACTCAGTATATACTGTATGCAAAGGTATACAAGTACTAAAAAACCTAGTATACACACACACACACACACAACACATACATAAGCACACAGTTAACACATATCATAGTCACAAACTATACTATAAATATCTTAAAACATTATACAGTGCTATTGCCTGTTTTTCTTCCTTTTATTTGATATACAGGGTGGGCCATTTATATGGATACACCGTAATAACATGGGAATGGTTGGTGATATTAAAGTCCTGTTTGTGGCACATTAGTATATGTGAGGGGGCAAACTCCCCAAGATGGGTGGTGACCATGGTGGCCATTTAGAAGTCGGCCATCTTGGATACAACTTTTGTTTTTTCAATAGGAAGAGGGCCATGTGACACATCAAACTTATTGGTAATGTCACAAGAAAAACAATGGTGTGCTTGGTTTCAACGTAACTTTATTCTTTCATGAGTTATTTACAAGTTGCTCTTTGTTCACAGCCATTGACATGTTGAAGAGGTTAACACGTGAGGAGCGGATCGAAATCGTGTTGATATCTGGTGAACGCAGTAACCGGGTCATTGCAGCAGATTTCAATGCAAGACACCCTACGAGACCACCCATCTCCCATGCTACAGTCAGCAAACTGCTTGCTAAGTTCCGTGAAACTGGTTCAGTGTTGGATTTGCCAAAATGTGGACACAAGAAAACTGTCACTAATGAAGAAACATCAGTGGCTGTCCTAGCTTCATTCAGCAAGAGC
>VUQS01028185.1:0-10084 GCA_015108495.1 Heterochromis multidens | reverse complement strand
TGTGATCTTTAAAAAAAACATTTAAGTCCAAAAAAAAAAAAAAAAACCTGAGGGAAAATTCTGCACAGGAGATGAGAAATCATTTCACACCAAAGGTAATTATAGCTTTCCACGACACATGCTGAATTACCTCTGAGCCAGCACGGGGATCCGTCTCATCTTTACCATGGAAACCAACACCATACTAGAGTACATGCACGCACACTGAGGGAGCAATTGCCATGACATCCAGCACTGTGGCGAGAAGAAGCTTTTAGCGACTAGACCAATTTACTCAGCAGCTAACTGGACAGTCAGTCAACCCTCTGTACTGTATATCACTCCCTATTTCATTCACTCTCTTGCTCACTTTCTTCTCTTTTCCCCATGAATTTCTTCTGTCATGACGCCAGACGAATTACCTTTTATCAGCAGAGGACAAGGTCTTGCAGTGCTTAGTAGGAGCGGCTCTCATTCAAGTGGTGACAGAGGAAACGAAGCTCTGCAGGGATCCCAAGAGATGCACAAGGATGCAGCTGAACCGGCACCGCACGCATGCATCCGCCACCACTATCACTACCAGCGAGTGCAACAGCAGCAGAGGCAAATCGGAAGGGGAGGGGTAAAAAAAATATATAAAAAAAAGAAGGAGAGGGGGTTGCTCTATCAGCAGCAGGAGCATTACATCATAGGCTGCCTCTGTGGAAGGGTGGGAGAGGAGTGGACAGAGGAAGGGAGGTGCTCCTTGTAGCAGCAAGCTCCCTGCTGCTGTTGAGCTCCTTTCTGTGCGTGCACAATTCCAAATTTAATATTTATGATCTGGTAACTGTGAAATGCCCTCAGTGGTTAGTGGAAGACCTATTAAATCATTAACCCAGCTGCTCTTAATTGTGTACCTTCACCGGGATTTGTTGTCAGAATGGATATAATATGATGTACACTGTAATGTGGATCATCCCTTTGGGGCACAGACTGTGTGCATGAGTCTGTGTCCAGTTCATGGAAGCCCACACAATGTGTATTCTGTGTGGTAATTGAATTGCGTGACCAGTGGTTGCTCACCAGTGCTCACAAAGCATGCTGATATTCATTCCCTGAAAAAGGTCAACTGAGATCCCTCAGGGCAGTTGTGAGTGGATAGGTAAAAGTGTTTGGACTTAGAATCTGCTCACAATGATTAAAACTTGATAACAAATTTGTCAGAAACAACTGCATGAATATGCCAATGCTCTGAGCACATCTGGGAGGCAGGCGTAACCATAATGACAGATCTAAGGGTCACCTACCGCAGTGGACAGCTGTTAACCACCTACGCGCTGGTGCACCACAGACCACTGCCATGGACAACAATACACACAACAACAATGGTTATTCAGAACCAAATGATCCCACTTTTCCTGAACAAACATAAACAAAGCACCCACAAGTATGTACATGCAGTTTAAAGGACATACATTGCTCAGCTAACAACATACATCCAGTCCAACAACAGACAATACCAATACTTTCCTTGCCAGGAAGAAGGAAAGTTGTTGAGAGCACATCTGCATTACATAGAATTTTTTCCCTATCACACTGTTTGTCATAAGCTGGCTGAGCGAGGACCCAAAGTGCAGTCTCCGGAGACAGACATGAAATTAGAAATAGCTTTATTGCTAAGGAAAAAACGTAACTCCAAATACAAAACAAAACTCTGGCATGGCAGAGCACGCATTAGTAAATAGTCACGGAACAAAACCAGGAAACACAAAGCACACAGCTAGCGGGAAAAACGACGACGACACGACAAGGAACAAGGGAAAACTGAGGGTTTAAATACACACGAGGTCATCAGGGAGATGGAGAACACAGGTGAGCTAAATCAGAGTAACGAGACAGAGGAAGCAAAACTGAACATAATGCACAAGAGACGAGGGACTATCAAAGTAAAACAGGAAGTGGCATACACTGAGACTCACTGACAGGACACGAGGCACACGGGATAACGAGGGCCAGACAGAGAGGGAGAGCCAGAGAGCGAGAGCAAACAAACAGACATGGAGACAAGACAGACTGGGGAGACAAGACGTGGACCACAAGGAGACACTGAAGACAGGACACGGGGACGAGGACATGACTAGGAGGAGACGAATTGTAAACAAACACTAAGACACGACTGGTTACCACAGGGGCACACAGAGACTAGACTATGACAGACAGGACTCTGTTACTGTAAGGAATGAAAGGGGGAAACATGGTGGCTCTTAAATTCCTGTTATTCCACTTTAAAATGGTCTTTTGAAAACAAAAGGTACTTAAAATTACATTTTTTTTGACTGAAAATGATTTTTAAGTTTTCTTATTTATTATTGTGCATCTTTTTTTCTTAATGGGTGGATTAATTATGTGACCTAAAAAAACAATTCAAAATGACCTGGAGTGCAAAACATTTCTCCATCTTGCCAACAGTCCAACACATTTAGTATCCCAGTATGTGTGTACGGATTAATTTTTTTTAGTTATTAAAACATCTATCAAGCTTTGAGATTCTTAGCTGACTGTTGTGGTGTTCATATGTGTCATGTACTGTATAGTCAGATCTCATTAATTCCTTTAGGTGGAAAGTATATTTTCAGCACAAGCTCTAATAAACCCACCATATGCTCCCTGCTGAGCACCAGACAGAATAAAAATAAACTTCTCATTTGGAGGTGAAACAAGCTGAAGACCCAAATATTTTTGGTAATTAATAAATGGATTCAAACCCATGCCTCAATGTGATTGCTGTGAAGAAAAAATATAATTTACTATTAGCACTAATAATGACAATAATTCCATTTCAGCTGTATAATGTATGGAATGGCACAGCAGTCAATAAACAGACTGTAACACATTATGTAAATGGACTGCAGCTCTCTCTGAAGTGACATCTGTTACTCAAACAATTTGAAATAAGTATCAGATTAACTGTTTACAAAATATAAGCAATTTGTTCAAGTGAATAATATCATGAACTCATCTGTAATTTAGGTCTGCCCAAGTATTAACTGTAAGGACAGTTTAAGAGTCCTGTTGACAAGCAAATCTGGTACATATACTTTGTCAGTGTATGTATCAGATCTGTGAAAAAATCTATACAAATTTCATTTTGAATTAGTTCAAATCAATGTGGCCATACCTCATGGTGAATGGCCATTTTATTAGATATACCTTGCTAGTACCTGACTGGACACCCTGATCCCTTCAGAAGTGCCTTATATCTGGTGACTGTGGAGACCATTTGAGTACAGAGAACTCATTGTCATGCTCAAGAAACCAGTTTGAGATGATTTGAGCTTTGTGATATGGAGCATCATCCTCTTGGAAGCAGCTATCAGAAGATTTGTACGCCATGGTCATAAAAGGATGGACATAGTCAGCAACAATAATCAGGTGGGCTATAGCGATTAAATGATGCTCCCCATTACGCCACCACCAGCAGCCTGAACCATTTATACAAGGCAGGATGGATCCATGCTTTTATGTTATTTACTACAAATTTGACCTTACCATCCAAATATTGTAGCAGAAATCAAGACTCATTAGACCAGGCAACGTTTTTCCAATCTTCTATTGTCCAATTTTTGTGAGACCGTGTGAACTGTAGCCTCAGTTTCCTGTTTCTAGCTGACAGGAGAAGCACCCGGTGTGCTCGTCTGCTGCTGTAGCCCATCTGCTTTAAGGTGTCATGTATTGAGCATTCAGAGCTGCTCTTCTGCATACCTTGGTTGTAATGAGTGATTATGTGACTTACTCTCGCCTTCCTATCAGCTCAAACTAATTGGGCCATTCTACTCTGACCTATGGCATCAACCTCTGGCATTTTCTCCCAGAGAACTGCCGCTCACTGGATAATTTCACCTTTTCAGACAATTATCTGCAAACACTAGAGATGGCTTTGTGTGAAAATCCCAGTAGATCAGCAGTTTCTTAAATACTCAGAGCGGCCCATCTGGCACCACAACCAGGCCACATTCAAAGTCACTTGAATCATCTTTCTTCCTCATTCTGATGCTCAGTTTGAACCTCAGCAGGTCGTCTTGACCATGTCTACATGCCTAAGTGCATTGAGTTGCTCCAATGTGATTGGCTGATTAGATATTCGCGTTAATGAGTTAGGTACACCGAAGCTGCTGAGTGAATGCCAACCAACCAGTTATTTCAATAGCTCTTTTTCCTGTCAGCTTATATTCTTATCTTTTCACTGCACCAGGTGTAATGCTCAGGTTGTGTTACACCGGGTGCGTGTCTTTGATGTTGAGTCTGATGCAGTTTTTTTCTGTCCTTTGCATGGGGTCAAATCACACCCAGAGAGTGTCAGAAGCAGAGTGTTTAGTCTGCCAAGGGACATTCCTTTGAAAACTGAACCGATTCTCCATTCCTCTGTCTGACTTACGCCCCTCATAATCCGCTCTGTGCAATTTAATGCAGCTTACATCAAAAATAGACCCGGTTCTATTTTGAGCAGACAACCACTTATGGGATGCTTCTGAAATGCATTTGGTGGAATTGTAAGCATTGTCTTATGTGCGCATGATTAGCTTTGGTGGCCACATTGGAGCCAGAACACCACACAGCTGCACTCAGTGTTTTCCTGGGACTCAGACGTTTGGTATTGTTTTACATAGATTAACTCATGCTACTGTTAATTCTTTTAGAGTTGTTGCCAAGTTGAGTAACGTTATCGTTACCTGTTTCCTCGGTTACACTCAACTGCATACATCCATCTGTCTCACCATGAAGCGCACATAAGCAGAGCCGAGCTGAAGGGACAAACACACACTATGAAACTGAAAGCAGAGGACAGTACCAAAACAGTAGTAGAGACTCCCACACTGAGCTGAAATGAAACCAGTGCACATAAATTGAGTAAAGAACATGAATAAAAACATTTTTGTAATTTTTCAGTTATTCTGCCACATCTCTCTTACGGGGTGGTGTGAGAGTTCACTCTTAATCTGTTTATAAACTCAGGGAGAAAGAACAGTTTAAAGTGAGATGCTGGCATGAATTAACACTCATGAGTAACCAGACCTGTGACCAATACATAGAACAAAGAAGCTCTGATTATAATACACATACCATGACTTCACACATTCACACTGGATAATCATGGGTTTTTTTTTCCTAAAGACAGTAATAATCAGTAGCAGATGTGGTATAGGACCATTGACAAATTCATATTCTCCTGTAGGTCTTTAAATCCAGCAGGATTCTGGTCATCATTGAGTCCAACCTAGCCCACAAGAATTATTGTTATTGAGGAATCTAATGTTGGTTGAGCTCCGCAAACAGTTAGAAGAAAACAAACCAAACATTATTACAGAAGAACAGTTGATACAGCATGTTTTGGCAGATATGTCCAAATGAAGGCTACCAATTTACACTGAAGCAGAGATGATGCAGCTTGTCCTGAAAGGCAGCAATGACAGAGCAGAGACACTTTTAATTTACAAGAGCTGGGCTTTACTCTTAATGTTCACAGACAATGAGCATCTGCTATCTGTAATGTACAAACCTTTCTCCACACCAAATAAAACAATAAGACATACATATTGTGTATGAGCCTTGTGTTAATGAAAAATAAAGAATTTGGTCAAAATAAAACAACAATTGTTGGTGCACTGCATCACAGTCAAGCACACTCAGAGCAGAGATCCACCGATACAACTTGCAGATGTGACCTTCACTAGAACAGTAACATTATCTCAGTTACAATGCACCCAAACAGAGGAAGACTATAAAGGAGCAGTGTATGTGAGGCCTTGATAAGTGTGACAGTACATGAGGAAAAATCAATTCAACTCCTCTTTTGTCTGTCTCATTTTAAAATGGAGCATACGACATTCCTCACATGCCGAATATTGTAGGTTGGCTGGAACGCAGACTGTACTCGGACAAGCCTGTGTGATTTCCAGTGTGTGTGTGACACTATTCATGGATGGTGTCTGAGAAAGGAGGGTATCCCAGAATGTAAACAGCACTCCAGATGGGCCTGACCTTTGGTAACACGAATTGGCTGAACCCCCTGTGACCGCAGGGGACAACAGCATTGAAATATTATTGCCACAGCAGCCAATCATGCAGCTTTTCCAATGAAAAGCCTCTTTGGCAAAGTGATATCTGTTTCACAGTTACAAACAGATTCAAGCATTTCACTGCAAAAGGGAAAAGGAAAAAAAAAAACCCACAATGACAGTACAGAGAGACAAGGGAGTGACCTTGACATGAGCACATCCTGTTCTTTAGGAATACAAAGACCTTTTTCAGGGGTTCCAAGCATAAATTTTAAAAAATGAGCACTCTAACAAAATCAAATATGAAGTTTTTGGACAAACCCATTATAAGCATGGCATTAAAAGCCCAGATGTGAGAAGACTTTAATGTTCCCATTATGGCATCCTCATTGTGTCTGAAAAAAGGTCCCTCTAGCAGCTCATGGAGTTCGTACAAATATCCTTTTTGAAGAGTGAAAGAACATGCACACTGCCACTTTTGACCATGTATAAATATTACAGTTATTATAAATCATATACAAGCCAAGAAGCAATCCATTTTCATAATCCAATTTAAGAGAATATCCCTTGGAGGGTAAAGTGTCAATGAATTATTCAAATTTCACACATGCAGGAAGAGATGGTCAACTGTGATACATGGTGTTGATTGATCTCACTTAGCAGCAGAAGCCTTATCCCCACCCCCACTCCCCAGGCTCTAGAGACTATTTCAGAATTAAAAAGGTCAAAGGTGATTGGCTGATCTGCTATGAAGCCACTGCTGAAGCAGCAGGAGTAATCAACCATCATGACACACACTCTCATATTTCCACTTTGTCACGTGAAGTAGAGTACAGCAAACTGACATGAGCATTAGAATAATAGCAGTCTTCACACACACAAAGCCATCTGAGGTGAAAAAGTGTACACTGATACACGACATACCTCACTTACTTTATGAGATTAGTGAGCAGGAGCTTTGGAATACTAGGCGAGACAAGTCTGTGAAACCCAAACTAAATACTTAATGCTCTTATATAACACAAGTATAATATTTTCTATTGACAAACCTGTCTGGTATGTTTTACAGGACAAAAACACATCTATTTAAAATGTTAAAGGGAAAAAAGTGGCGGCAATACATTTAGGTGTTTAAACGGGGGATTTCCGTCACCAATGAACTCTGGCTTATTTCAACTAAAAACATAAATACATGCCCTACTGTAGGTCAAGCTATATAGACCATTAGCAGATAGTTTGAACATTTGTTTAAACAAGTTTCACTCAGTGGCCTCTGTGAGTAAACCACCCCTTCTTACATAAACCTCATGTAGATCTTGTCAGCTCTGGCCACCTCCATGTGCACATCACTACAAGTCCCAGCTTACAATCATCACGCAATGTCCTTGAAAATTTTACAAAGGGATGGCAAGCACAGTGTTTTGGGTAATCAGGAGCAGATGCTGCCATCAGTAAAAAGATGAAGAGCAGCAGTTGCATCTTATTACTGCATCTTAGAATAGTGACGTTAATCCCCAGCACTAGCTTTTTACAGCTGAAAGATAACAGAGTCCTGCCCTTGGCACCTTCCTTCAGGGTCTCAGGGTCTCTGGCACAGCTGCTCAGATAAAGCTCTGGTACAATGTGGGACATGCACAGTACCAGCATTGGTATTTGGGTATGTGTTTAAGTAAAGCTATCTAAAGGCACTATGCTATTAACATGAATGTTTTGCTCTTCTTAACCTACTGAGAGAGTTGTTTTTATAGAGATGGATGTGTTCACAAGTGTTCTCATTTCCTAATATGGAGTGCTTTGGTCTGCAGAACAACTTGGAAGAGATATATTTCTGAGGGGTAAAAGAAGGAATGAAGCCTTTTTTTTATTTTCCATAATGATCATTTCTATCCAATCAACACATGGAAAGTTTCTCTTTCTTTTTTTCAAAGTGATATGTGGAACATTTTCCCCACCTCCACATACATGAATTTCCAGCCTTAAATGGATGAACTGCTATAAAAATAGCTATGACACTTTTCTGGAAACACCAGCTATTAATGAAATGATACATGGATCCACTCCATTGTCTTGGCTGCTGATCTAAGAGGCTACAGGTGAGTACTTTGGGTTCTTATGTTACAGGGTACAGCACTGCCCAACGAGTCCTCGTGTTTACTGACTCGTACTGCAGTATCATGTTCCATGTTCCCTCAGCAACACCGCCATTATGTTCACCTTTCCATTCATGCCCTACTCTCGTGCCCCCAAGAAACACAAAGCAGGCATATCACATTAGGAGGTTGATCTAAAGACAGCTCAGAGCTATTCAGCAAGGTGGTAAAGAGGTTGTCTTTCAATATCTTATCGGTCTATTCTTTTATCTGTCCCTCTGTCATTTATCTATTCATCTATATTCATCCATCAACAATCAACAACGTGGGGCTCACAGGGTGGTGCTAGACACAAAATAATTCCTTCAGAAGTCCAAAATACCACCAACTTAGAGTCAGTTCAGAGCCAGTTCTGTCTTTTGACATCTGAGAACTGAACCTTGGTGCTATGCTGGTCCTGGATTAGTCAACAGGCTTCACATTGGTGGAAAAGAGGTTGTAGAGTGCATGCCGTGAGTGTCTGAGTCTGAACTGTCTCACCAGCTTGGCAAATTGGAATATCTCACCAATTTATTGTGGCAGTTTGGCTTGAAGTGTCACATGGTAATTCACTTCCTGATTTACTTTATACTTTTTTACTACTTTTGAAAATATGATTGATTGAATGATTAAAAACTAAGTAGTATAAGTTTGACTGAGATTACTAGTTCAGTAATGAACGTTCTGTGTTTCTATACTTTGTAAAAACTTGTTCGGAGGAAGTATTTTAAACTAAAACCTTAATTTAGTCCAGTAGGTGTCATTATGCTGAGTGGTGAAATCCAATATATCTCTCTGACAGTAACTAAGACCAACTGATTCGGCAGTTAGTCTTAGTGACCAACAGCATGTTGGTCCTTCATCAGCATATTAGAGTTGATCATGATCACCATCAGGTGATCTGGTATTACTGGTATCATCTGGGGAACTCTACTAAGTTGTAATAACTGCAGAGGTTATCTTAACTGTGCAAATATGCCATGTCTGCAATTTGTAAAGTTAAAATTCCAACACAAATTACCTACCATATTTCACTAAACAGAGTGGTCCTGCCATAACATCAGTCCGTGGCGAATCAATTTTTTGTGTTTTCTGCACCTTTCTTCTGCCTCTTTCCTTCACCAGAATTATACAACTACAGTAGATACACAACATGGAAATCGCATTTGGTGTCTTTCTACAGGCTTATTAGTTAATTTATGGCAGTCTTTTATTTTAATGTTAGGTCTGTAGCTGGTAACCACACGTTATTAGATCTGAACGACATACAGACTTCTCCTGTGTCAATGTGCTGCACAAAACACACAGATGTGTGTGTTCTCAATTACATGAAGTGACCTGATAATGCTAATCCTGTGCAAACAGGGCTTTTGACAAGTCTGAAGTGTTTTCTCTTTTTAAAATACTATTTTAGATGCACAGTATGTATTATATTATTTTTCCATGTATCCATGAAGCCAGATGATACACACCAATTAGTTAAACTGCAGGACTGTCTTAAAGACATAAAGACCTGGATGACCTCTAATTTCCTGCTTCTAAATTCAGATAAAACTGAGGTTATTGTACTCGGCCCCAAAAATCTTAGAGACATGGTGTCTAACCAGATACTTACTCTGGATGGCATTACCTTGGCCTCCAGTAACACTGTGAGGAAACTTGGAGTCATTTTTGACCAGGATATGTCCTTCAATGCGCATATTAAACAAATATGTAGGACTGCTTTCTTGCATTTGCGCAATATCGCCAAAATTAGAAACATCCTGTCTCAGGGTGATGCTGAAAAACTAGTTCATGCATTTATTACTTCTAGGCTGGACTACTGTAATTCATTATTATCAGGCTGTCCTAAAAACTCCCTGAAAAATCTTCAGTTGATCCAAAATGCTGCAGCAAGAGTACTGACAGGGACTAGAAAGAGAGAGCATATTTCTCCCATAT
>VUQS01028183.1:11372-28715 GCA_015108495.1 Heterochromis multidens | reverse complement strand
TTACAAAATCTTTTGCTTTATGTAATAATGCGGTTGTCTTAGAGATTTTTGTTTTGATGTACTTTATGTGAGGTTTCCAACTTAAATTACAGTCCAAAAATACACCAAAGAATTTAATTTCAGATACATTTTCAATTTCAATATCATTTATCCTAAGTTTATGATTAGAGTTTTTTGGTCGATTCCCAAATATTATAAATTTAGTTTTACTTAAATTTAGTGACAGCCTATTCATATCAACCCATTTCTTTACTGTCTCAAATTCTTTCTCAACTGTGTCCAGGAGTTGATCCAAATTTTTCCCACTGCCAAACACAGTAGTATCATCGGCAAATAATCTACAGTCAATGGTATCAAATGCTTGTTGTAAATCCAAAAAATAAGATCTATTAGAACCAGTGTGGTGTTCCTATTATCCCTAAAACTATACTGTTGGTCATGCAAAAGGTTATGCTTATTTCCCAAAAAGCTGAATCTGTTCATCTGGACGTAGTGTTTTCAGTGGGAGAAACGTTTCGTCACGTATCCAAGTGACTTCCCCAGTCTCAGCTGACTGCAGGTTTCCCCAACCTTATAAACAGAACATTTGCATAATGACCGAAACCAGCACCACTGAGTAACAATGGGCCATGAGGTCAGTTTCATGATCATTAATATGCAAATTGTCATGACCACTGATCAATGGACTTATGAGTACCATTCACTGTGAATGGTACTCACAAGTCCATTCACTTATCCTGTGAAGTCACTTGGATGAAGTGACGAAACGTTCCTCCCACTGAAAACGCTACATCCAGATGAACAGATTCAGCTTTCTGGGATTTCCTTACCTGGATTATTGAGCATGTATCAAGAGTTATGCTTATTTATAAATTCCTGCAGCCTTTTGACAAATATTTTTTCTAGAATCTTAGAGAACTGGCAGAGCATTGAAACTGGTCGATAATTACTGAACAGATGTTTATCTCCCAATTTCACTTTGATGATGATTCGATATATAAGAAAAACGTTTTTTTCTTATATATCGACATTCGTTCAGTCGGCATGCAGACTGAACAGGCTGCATGCCGGTTGACGCATGACACATAATTTCCTCAGGGATTAATAAAGTATTCTGATTCTGATTCTGATATAATGCAACCCCATCTCCCCTCATATTAGTCCTACACACTGAGTACAATTCATAGCCATCCATCTCAGCTGTAGTTGCCTGTTCTTCTTTTAACCATGTTTCAGAGACAGCAATGACAGTAAAATTCTTATGGTAATTATTCAAACAGGAAATGACGTTAAATAGAGCAAGGAAAATTAGTTTCTTTGCTCTCCATTTTACTATAAAAAGTTGTGTTTCAGTTTTGTGCTTTGAAATAAATTATACTTGCTGGCCAACTTTATATATGTGAGTTTTTTTTTTCTCATTTTCAAGTTACAGGCAGTTTTCCATAACACCATATATTATATTGTGGAGACACAACCACTTTTTTAATGTTTTTTTAATGTGGTATTGACATGTTGATTTGCACTAACTTGTGATATTATCTTGTGTTTTTATAGTTTTTTTTTATAATTACTTTAGTGTTTTTTTGTTTTGCTTTTACAATATTATGTTATTGCCTTACAGTTGTGTGTGGAGTCCCAACTACCTTATTATCTTGTTAATATTTTAATGCCTAGCTCTACATCACATTTTCTAAAATGGGACCATAAAGAATGGCTCTAACTGACATGAATTCAAAGAAAGGAAAAAAATGACTATAGAAGGCTTTGTGGTGATGTTTGTGTTGTTTCACACACTGAAAACAGAAGCTTGATCAATCCCAAACTCAAGTATTTAAGATAAAGGAATATACATAAAGCAATTTCCATATTTTGCTCTATTTTTGGATGTTCCAGAATTTTTCCTGCAGGCTCATAAATGTGTTCACACACGGTATAAGAGAAAACAGGACAACTGTAGATAATTTTCTGTTAAAATGATGTGGCTGGAAGTTGCTGAAGGTATTAAAGAAGAAGAGAATTGGAAAATAGGTTCTTCACTGGCAAAGGAAAGAAGGGATGTGGAGGTGAAAGAACAGGCCTGTGGGCTGCGAAAGAATTAAGCTGGACCAATGCCAGCTAGCCAGAGAGCATAGAAAAGAGAGAAATGACCTTCCTGGGAAGTGGCCTTCATCTCTCCTGTATAAGTGTAAATCTGTCTCTTGCACCTTTGACTGATCCATACACACATACTAACACTCACACGTGATTTAAATAGCCCTCTGCTCCTTTAAATGCCCCCTTAACTCAGGTCAGGAGACACAGTGACAGATGCAGAGGGAAGACAAATGCAGACACAAAGACATCTTAGGAGCTTATAAAACACAAACTCATATTCCATTCCTCTACCGTATCATATTTTCAACTCTGTTGCTCTTATAAGGCCACCGTCTTCTCTCTTTCTCCCTGTAAAAATACAAACGTGATGGTTAATGATGGTTCTCCACTTCTTTGCTCTCACTCTGTTTTTCAGATTTCTTCCACAGTCTATCTTGGTGTTTCTCTCCAACATACGATGAGCTTCCTGATATCAAATACTGATAACAAGTGTTCACCCTATTGCTAGGCAGCTAAAAACAGTGGCTAACTGTGTTTGCTATCTTGATGAACTCAGTTAACTCTGGCACACACTCTCCAGATTAACCAGAGCAACAACATGCTGCAACATAGCAAGTCATAGATCAAAATTAAGTAAAGACAAAGCAAGATAAACATATTAAATGAAATGAAATCACAATAAAAGTCAAGAGGCACACATTTGTGTAGTACAATTAGACTTCAAACTTCAAACAATAAAATACTAGTGAAAGTGTTCACTACTGTCATAAAAATTTACTACACACTCCTGTAGAGCATGTTGGTTAAAGTGGAGCCAAGATTAACTATATTACACAGGCTACTTTGTGTACTTGATTCTATAGAAAATATTGTAAACTCTTTTCATGTCTTTTGTAAAAGGTGTACTGCACAGTATGTCCCTTTAATGGTCGTGAAGTAATAGTATAAAAGTAATAGTATAAAAAAAGTGCTTGAGTAAACACCCATTCATATTAATTCAGTCCCGGAAACTGTATATGACTGTGTATGTATCAATAATATGTCAGCCACCAAGCAAACAAATAAAGATGTGCGTGAATTATTTCTTGGTAAATCTAGCTGGAAGTTCCCTCAGCCTAATAACCTTGAGGCTAGGAGTTATTCCCTTCAGCCAAAAAACTGTCATGATGTGGTCTTCCACTGATGGTAACCTAACTAATTTAAACACCATCATACCATCTGCCATGCTACACAGACCTCTCTCTCTCTCTCTCCCATACACACACACAGGCTAGCCAAAGAGCTTGGAGGCAGCCTCTATCAGTCAAACCTCCCTGGGGTTCTTTGGCCTAGCCAGCCAGCCGGCGCCATCTCTGCCATCACACTCACATCCTCATTGCTCTCTTCTGCCACAGGGACACAGAACCTGTCGGTACACCCTATATTTGTGTGTGGGAGTGATAGCAAAACCTGAGAACAGGTGCTGTTATCTCTAGCCATTCCTGACAAGGCACTGTGTCTTATGGCATCCGTGTGTGTGTGTGTGTGCAGATTTGCCAGTGTCCACTGGGATTCGGTGTCCAGACACTGGCAATGTCGTCCCCGAGTGACCCTGCAATCAGAGCTGGCTGGCACTCTTTCTATGGCACTCTGTTTTGCACACACACAGTCACACACAAAAAGCATGTACGCACACACAAAGTCCTTCATTCTGCTTTGGGAGTTAGTCTAATAACTGACAGTGTCAGAGACAGAGAGGATGGACTGCAAAAGAAGGAGGAAATGGAGCAAAGAGACAACCTAAAGATATAATACCATGAAGAAAATGTGAAAAATCACATCACTGCTACCTGCTACTAACACAAACAGTAATAAATGAAGAGGGAATGATACTGTTAATAGGCAAGAGAGGAGAAAGGTAATGATTTAGCTGGATCTAAAATGTCAGAGGAGTTTAGTTAAGTGGAAAAGGGCCAGTCCGCGGGCAATGCCAGCTGTAAGAGATGAGAAATGTTGTGAGCAAAACATATACACATGCACAAAGACACAGGCACACAGACACACACAGAGGTCCCCAGTTGTCGAGGCAACAGACTGAGCATCTGTGTGGTGTCAGATTGGAGCAGGAACCGGTCCACTGTGGAAAAACATAATTCTGTGCATGCAGTGTCTCTCTTTTCTTTGCAGTTATCAAATTAGAAATTCAGACTCAGACCATAAGCTGTGGGGGGTTTGTAGCACCAGAATAACAATCAATTTATTTGTAAAAGCACACTCATAACAGGGAATTTTGTTAGTGATGCAGGCATCCAGACATAAAGCAATGACAGACAACAAGACTTTCAGTGTAACAAAACACAGCACAGCCAACAGAAGACATGATGATAAACATGCATGCAGTTGAGTCATATGATATTACTGTGCCCTTTACATATTGACATAGTGATATAATAGTGAATAAAGCCCCTTTAAGATGCCTTTGCATTAATCTCATGCATCTTTTATGTAAAAATCACAATCTTACAAGGTAGGATCTAGTAACATTTATGCATCCCTTTCAACATTGCACTCTCTGAAAACTTACAACATAAGGGAGACCTATGTAGACATGACAGAATTTAATCACTTTAAGAGACTGATGAAATCAGCCAAGTTTGAAGTTATCTTAATTGTGAGAAAGTTTAGCCTGAACTTTTCACCAGATATGAAAGATCAGAGTAGAACAATGACAGGAGAATCTTTTTGATTCACTGTGAAGGTACACAAAGCCTGAGGAAATGTACATTGCCACTTTGTCATGTCCTTTTTTCCAAGGAGCATTTCCCTGTGTAGTTAGAAGGCTCCCGGTGGGCCATAATCAAAGCGGTAAAGCCAGCCGTTAACATGCCAGAACAAACACAGTAAAGCAGCTCCTTTTACAACACCACTCAATACTACCTGTCCTCCATGGCAGCTGAGCATAACACCACTGTACTAACGACTGCACTGTTGGGTGAAGAGCAATATATATGCAAAGAGCTGAAGGTAAATGTATGCAACCATAAAGTCTTTTTTATTAGGCATTATGGTCAAATGGAAGGATTGGCATTGTTGCTTAATAGGATTGTAAAGGTAGTTGTGGAAAGAGTAGTAAAAGAGATGCAGAGTAAGGAATATGAGCTCCCGAAGGGCTTTTTAGTTCAGGTGATAAGGTCCTATTTAAACCTTTATTTTGCATCTGAACAAGGCCTGGACAAGTTTTGTTAAAGACCTCTAAAGTGCATTAAAATGATTCAGTATTGCACTTAAAGTAAAGGCTGCAAACTCTACCAAGTCATCCTGACTTCAATTCTGTAACATGAGTGAAGCTGTAAAGATACTGATTCCTTCTGATAAGCCAACTTGCTTATATCTTTTGTTAGAATGATTCCAGCCTGAAGAGTTAATTATACAGGTTTAATGTTTAAAATTTGTAGTGTAGAGTTCAAGCCAAAGCTGAGATACCAGGGTTGATGTTACTCGACCCATTTTCCCAGGTCCTACTTAGCCGACACTCTGCACACTTTGACATGATTTGTTGTATCTTCTTTAACCATAAAAGTGATTTTAACATGAAATGTCACTATTCTGAAGTTGTAAAGCTGAAGTAAATAGACTGAGGGTCAACATGCGTGCTTTGGTACACATGCTCTTTTTCTTGCAACTTTCTAAACACACATAAACGACCAAATAAATGACACATAAAACCTGTTTTCTTTACAGCCTTTGCGCTCACACTACATGCGCACAGCTCAGTACTTGCAACTACTGTCCCACACACACATAGTATACACAAAGCAAACAATTAAAGCTGGGCTTTAGTTGTGAGTTAGAGCTGAGACTGTCCATTAGCAATGGTCCATTGCTGTTCAGGCTTAATGAAGTAGAAAGCCAAAAGCAAGAGAAATCCTGCAGACCTAATTAATGAGAGGAGCATAGAGAGCGGTATTGAGAGAGAAGAAGTGAGCAATGGTGATGAAGACAGTAGGAAAGAACAGAGTAGAAAAGAGAAAAAATGAATTGTTAGAGGTGATGAAGCAAGAAGTACAAGGGCAGAGAACTAGCAAGTAGAGATTTTCCATGACTTTTTTTTAATTGATCCATGTAAAGCTGCCATGTGAAATGTCCTTACCACGTCTTAATTCCTTCAGTGTATTTACTAAATACTCCCCTCTCACCTCCTCTCAAAGCTATCACTGTATCTCCTTCTTTGAAAGTCTTTTTAAGCATCTTTGTGTCCATGACAGTAGCTTGCAGAGAGCCTGGCTCACTTCTCTTCAGCTCAGCAGGAAATTATTAAAGTCATGGTCCAGTTAGCTGCTGGTCACCCTCAGCCCTGTGGGCCTTGGGTTGAACCACCCACCTATACCAGGCCTCTTAAGAAGGCAAGGTGCACAGTCTCGTGCACACACACACACACACACACACACACACACACACGCGACTCTCCACCTTGCTGTGGAGTGAGCATTAGGCAATTAGCTTTGCTGGGCTCTATCTAAAGCTTGGCTTTGCTCTAAAAATCAGCAGTGGGAATGGCATAGCAGGCTTATGAGGCAGGCAGGCAGTGTGGGTGTTCATTAAAACACCCATCACCATTCACAGGGTGAAACAAGGCCATAAAAGCAATTAATCTGCCCATAAACAAGCCATTCCGCCTGTCCAACACACCCACGAACACACTCTCATGACAGTGGGAGCAAAGAGAGGAAGAGGTGAGGAGCTGTGCCTCTTGTTCCTCCCGACTCTCTTTCTCATTATCTCTCTCTGTCTCATTCTGTTTCTCTGAACTACTCAGATAAATCCAAAGATTTTAAGTTTTTTTTTAATCTAAAAAGTTTTTTCTAGCTAAATCCTGCAGAGCAAAGTTGTAGAGATGGCCCCAGATAAGGTGGATAAATAGCCTCAGGTCACACTTGCTATAGATCACCAGACTGATGCAGCAGCGTGGCCCAGCTGTTTTCTTTTTTCTTTTAAGAACTGTCTGTGATGTTGTCTCAGAGGTTTTTGAAATGTTTGGGACCATTCATCTGTCTTTATCACACAATTCATTGCTTTGACTCTGTCCTTAAAGATGGATGCCTATCAATAACATCATACAACATTAACAAATGTATTCTTCTGATAATAATATACTGTTTAACTACTTTATAGTTTAAAGCCTTAAAGTTGCATATACACTGGAAGTGATTCACAACAATGTGGCGACCAGAGACCATAGAAAGTGAATGATATTCTGCAACTTCAAGCAGCTATGGGCAAAATAACCGCTGGTGACAGGAAGTGGGCGGGACCCAAGATAAACTTTTATCAATTTTAGGGTGAGCGACTGAAGTAACTACAGATGAGAGTGAAGAATACTGTTGATTGAAATATGAGCTGGCAGTAAATACATTAGAGGGTGGAATGTCTGCAAGCGACCAGCCGTCAGCTTCAAAGTGATGTGCAATGAGCGAATCACTTCCAGTGTGTAAGCAGCTTGAAATTCATTGTGTCATTTTCAAGATTCCAAGATTCTTTATTAATACATAAAACAAAACAAACAATTAACATTATAATAATTTTCATGACATCAATTCATAATTTAAAATGTTAATCTTAGAAGAACAGCTGCACAGAAGGCTAGTGGTTGAGTAATCTGAGTTTTATGAAACAATAACAAATGTTTTATATTATGATGTATTTTAATGAAAATCAGCAAACTGTGACTTACTCACCAAACTGTAAGTAAGCCATGTCTATCTAAACCATAGCAGCTCATCCAGCTCAAATATGACCTTGAACTTGGCCTTGAGTACAATTTGAGTGAAGACCCATTAGGCGATCGCTGTGTGCATCGCATAAGCCTCCTTTGGCTGGATGAGCTAAAAACTGTTCAGATGTTTTTATTATCTATTATTATACATTAAATAATTTGGTTATAATAAAATAAATGGCCTTGAATTTGAATGTGAAGTTGTTCTGTATGTTTGTATATTAACATAGGCTTTAATAATCTCCAGATGTTTCCTCAATTATTTGTATTATTACAACACAAATAAAAGCATCAGAATATCTCAAACAGATAAATACATTTTACACTGCTGACTAAGAAAACTAAGGAGCTTTAATAGCACTGAGACTCATGTTGCGGTGAGTATTGATGAACCCCTTCTCCCCGCCCTGCTGCTTCTTTCACTTCTTTAACAATACAAAAACATATAAGCTACAATAGTAGATAATAAGCAGAGGGGATGTGAATGTGCATGTGCAAAGTTTTAATGTGCGCATTTATTGCCTGGGGATGTACAGATGATGAGAGATGATGAGTTGCATGCCTCCACCCTATTGAGTAATAATGAGAGTGCTGTGATTGCTTGAGCTAAGAATAGTAGGCTTTAATAGGGGGGATTGTCTCTTCGCAATCCGCCCCTATGGCAACACTATAACTAGATTTATCACTATAAGAGAAGCTGTAGCAACACTGGAAAAGGCGTACCACACACAATTAAAAGAACTTGCAAACACGTAGATGTCCAGAAACAGGTTGGGGGCGTAAAGGCACGGGGGAAAGTGAAAGCTATATTGAAAAGACAGCAAAAGACAAAGATTTTGAAGGACATGTGGACTCAGTAATATTTTTCCTTCAATAAAGGTCAACTGAAGTTTAGAGAGGAAGCCAAAGCTCCCATACTTTTACTTTCTGAACAACCAATTATCCTTTATCCATATCCTCTCCTCAGCTTTCCTTCAAAAATTCACTCATTTTGTTGACTTTCTATATGACATTCTGTCCTTCTCGCCATTATTTCAAATAACTATGAAATTCTTGTCTGTTTTTTTAACCCTGACTTCATTCTAGCATGTCTCATGCACTGGTATTCTGCCCTGCAGGGCCTATAAAAACATAAGCAGGCTAGGTAATGCAGATCACCAAATACATTATTATGCTGTAATGAAAAAAACTTGGCAAATGAGATGAGAGCTAGGCGACAAGTTATACCCCCCACCCCTCAATGCAATACAGCAAGAAAGAAAATATACTCATTGTCACTCCTCGTGAAAACCATCTGCTTATAACTCGCCTCAACGAGAGACAGAAGAATGGTAATGTTAAACACAAACACACATTCCCTTTCTCAGTATGGCTCCCCTAATTTTATTTTGCTATGTCCCAATCTCATACCGAGTGGCCATCACCCAGAGTCAATCTTGTGGAAAATGAAAACTATCTGAATATTCCTGGGGAGCTCAGGGAGAGTTGTGTGCTCTCTGAGCACCATTTCACCTGCTGTGTTTACGGCTCCATGCTGAGCTATTGCATGACTTGTCTTTGCTCTCCAGATCACAGAACAAGAATGAAGTTGAAATTAGTTCCGGAGATATATGTGTGTGTGAAAGTGCGTGCATTTCAATTGCAGAGTCATTGTCATACACACAGGCGTATACACACACACACACACACACACACAAAAACGCACACAGAAGTTTAATTAGTGTCCAATCGTAGGGGACTCAGGTGAGGGATAAGTCATGTTTAGTGCACCTGTCTCTCCAGCAGGACCTGTGCTGGAATTAAAGCAGAGAGTTTCGGAGCTCTGCCACAAGAACATCAACTGGAGGTCATAAACACACTGAGGAGACAAGCTGCAGTCTATCCTGCTCACATGATGTCTCTTAGGGACAGAAGCAATAAATAAATCAGTGCATCCCCCACCCTTAAACAAACACACTGCATCAATACAAATTCAAGCATGAATGAATCCAACATGTGAATAAAAACAAAACAATGAACAAAACACAATAAAGTATCATAATGCAGAAGCAGAATAAAACAAACGCCACTGAATCAAGGATGGGTGTCTATGCGTAGCTGTAACCACCAGAGACTCTGAGTGACAGGTACATGGATAACTGTCACCAGTACACAGCTGATGAATATTCACATTTATATTCTAACTATTTACACAAGCTTGAACTTACCCACTACATCCATTCTGTGCATGCATAAACATGCACATTTGCAGGCTTGCATCTTAACTTGAACCAACACATTTGGATGCACAAGTGAATGCAAATAAAGAAAAAGACAGAGAGACTGAGAAATTTCCATTTCTGCTCACAACTCTATGTGTAGCTGTCAGCATGTGAGCTGACAACAGCTATGGAAATGCAGCCCGCTGCGGTGACCTTGACTTTAAGCACATACTCACACACGATGGTTAACTCCACAGTAACTACAGAAGTCAGTCTCTATTCTGTTTCACTTTTACATAAATGGTTGTAAATCTGTCCAACTCACTCAGTTCATCTTTCCTTGTCTAATGTGTCTAAATGTAAGACAGAAATGTCAGTGTTGACGTGTTTTAATGCAAGGCTCCAGAACGCAGTAGAGAAAGGCAGAAACTTCCTCCCACCACTGAATAAAACATCCCATTTGGAGCCAGCAGCCATAAACCATAAATCACCATTTCTACCAGTGGGCCCTTACCCAGAGAGAGGAGCAAGATGAGTACATGTGTATGAGCACGAAGGAGAAAGAGATGCAGGTAATAATAAAATGAAGCACTAGCATGAAGTCTTGAAAGACAGACATGAACAGAGTATGTAAAGAATCTAATAACGAAAACAATTTTGCTGCACCAAACAGGCACAAACATACCCAATAAAACACAAACCTAAATTCTGTCATGGGAATTTCTACCGTTTTACACACTCTAAAACTTGCTAAAAAAAAATTGTTGATCAAAAAGTGATAAAATTAATGTCCATCCATCTATCCAATACAGGGTTGCAGGAGCCTATCCCAGCTATCATAGGACAAGAGGCAGGGTACACCCTAGACAGGATGCCAATCTGTCGTAGGGCTAATACATAGAGACAGACAACCATTCACATGTATATGGTCAACCAATTAACCTAACCTAACCTCTTTGGAAAGATGTGGGAGGAAGCCAGAGTACACAGGGAGAACATGCAAACTCCACACAGAAAGGCCCCACACTGGATTTGAACCCAGTAACTTCTCGCTGTGAGTCGACAATGCTAACCACCCCACCACTGTGCCACCCAAAATAAACATCAAATTACAAAACTGTATTCAAGTGAGTGCTATACCAAAAGGTTTGTTCAAAACACATGAATTAGCCTTCTTGCTTACAGTAGAAGAATCATGTCTCTTTGTGCACTTGGAAAACATGATGCCCACAAAACCATAGCGGCCAGGCAGATGTACAAACTGGGTATTGGCTTTGGTGTGAAGCTACAGCCAGGAGCCAGCTAATTAGTTTTCACAGAAAAAAGGAAATGAGGGAAAATGTCCAAAAGTAATAAAATCCACTTAGCACAAGTTCACCAGTTCACATTTCTTAACTTGTTTTTTTTTTTTTTTCAATGTGTGCAAAAAAAACCAAACAAACAAAAAAAACAACAACAAAAAATTCAAACAATGGCAGTTTAGCTCTCTGTGCTGTGCTTAGATAATGGCTGTATTTAGGATACAGACATGAGACTGGTTTTGAAATTCCCATTTTTACTGTTACAAAGTAAGTCAATAAGCATATTACAAAAATCTCAATTTCCTCATAAAACCTATTAAAGCCCTGCTATAAGTCATTTTCTTCATGCATGGTTTAGTTTGGTTTGGTGCTCAAAGAAAACACTATTGTGATTTGGGTACATATAAATCAGACACAAAGTAATAAGATCATCAGAAAAACTACTACACATTATACATAAACTGCTTTCCAGAGGCAGTGATTTTCACACATGAACACAACTGCCAACCCAGCTACTCATCTTTATGGATTAATACAACTGAGATATCTTCTGAATGATTAGGGAGCCCAAACGACTCTCAGAATCACATCAAAAAGCTTGACTGAAACAAGCACTGCTCTCTTAGCAGGACTAGAAGTCTACTTTGCTACAGTTTTTCTTTGGCTTGTATAATTGAAGGAACAGTTACACGAAATTCTGAACAAAAAAAACAAATGGATGAAGAAAGATAGAGGGAGTTATAATAACTATTAGCCAATGAACTCATAAGTACCTAAAAAGTTCTTAAATGTACATTTTTCTTTTGATTGTTCTTGAAGTGTACATAATACTATTTGTGCACATAATCACTTCTAGGCATATGTTTGTGCAGGAGAGGTTCAACTTTAATTACCCTTTCCTTTACTGAATGAACAGAGGTGAAATGAACTTGAAGGAAGAAAGAGGTGGGAGGGGAGGAGGCAGCAGTCAGACAGGGTAAGTAATGCTTTTTGCCTCAATGTGTTTTTTTATTTTTCAGAGAGGGGTGATTTTAATTGAATACTGGGAAGAGGTAATCACATCAGAGTACCAATCATTTCTGCATTAGGGGCAAACATAGGTTCCTGCAATAGGCTAACTGTTACAGAAGGGTATCCGACTATCTCATGTTAGCTATCAAATCACATTCACTCTCTTCCAGGCTGAATGAAGGGAAGAGAAAGGGTTGAATTGCTTAACATCTTATGGTGTTTGTTCATCTGTCTATGTACCTGTGATATGTACTTGTGAACGTAAATGCAGGGGATCAAGGTGGCTCTTGTATATATAACCATGTGCTTCAGTCTGCACTATGTTTCATCAGCTACAGTTGTCTAACCTTTTCTAATAGCTTGCTGGTTATTTAAAGCCAACACATGCTGCTGCATTTAGCTAGTGTGTAGTAGATCAGGAATGGGAGTACGTTTCCCTCCACACACACATACACACATACAAAATGAGGCACAAAGTGAAATCATGCTGGCCTCAATGCAAGGGCACATAACAATAAATCTCACTTCTTAATTCCCAACCTTTTACAAACAAAGAAAAAGAACTGAAGATGTTATAAAATAATACTGGAAAAGAACAACAGCGAATGCAGGAGAGGCTTGGAAAATGCCTTGGTGAAAATGCCTTGGTGAAAATGCCTTGTTGATGTCAGAGGTCAGAGACTGCTTCAAGCTGACAGGAAGGCAACAGTAACTCAAATAATTATGTGTTACAACCAAGGTATGCAGAAAAGCATCATAACTGGTGTTTCCAGCACCTTGTTGAATCTATGCCACAAAGAATTATGGCAGTTCTGAAGGCAAATTCAGATCCACCTGGTACTAGCAGGATGTAACTAAAAAAAGTGGCCAGTGAGTGTATAATACATGTAGTCTGAGTAATATGTTAAGATACTGAATGCATGTGCACCTATCCTTGAAAGCTGCACCTAACTGGTGTTTTTATATTAGCAATGGGTCAAATTTGTGAATGTGGCACTCAAAGCCATAAACCCAAAGAGAATTAGCAGCCAGCTCTGATAATGCACCATAGAGGCTTTAGCTCTGTGGTGCATTATCATCTCATTGTTTTGTGTTACAGGCTTGATCACCATATGACTAAATAAGAGCCCAAAAAAATTCAGAAGCAGGCATTAATTCAATTTAATCTGTTTTGCAACTACCAGAAACAGCTTTAACAACTGGATTGGACCTACGAGGCACAGAATGAGTAAGTATAAATTGGAAGTTATATAACAGAAAGGTCAGTGTTTTATAGCAAGAAACACTTTGTAGATTGTATCTGTTTTAGTGAAAGTTCACATAAACAAGCACACACACACACAGAGGGGGAAAAAATGTACATTATGGACATGTTGCAGGGGTAATGGACTTGGTAATTGCTTAGCAACAGGCAATAGCACCACCACCTGTCTACTAAGGTACCCACTGAAGGTCAGTGTGTGTGTGTGTGTGTGTGTGTGTGTGTGTGTGTGTGTGTGTCTGTATGTGTGGGCATGAACATTTGTAGGAGGGCACCTTATTGCAGCATACAAACAACCACACACTATCACTGCCCCATTGTTTTTTCCAGCCTTGTAAAGTCACTCCTGGTTTAAGCTTTCCCGTTTTAAATCAAATGCGTCAGATTTATTTTAAGATAAAATATGACACATTGATGTTGTAATTTAAAAGCCTCATACAGGTATAAAGCTTAGTGGGACAGACATGCCTCTGTAAGCCTGCATGTGGCTGTCAAACTGTGGGTGGTCTGTGTGCTGCGTGAGTGAGTTTGGGATCTCTGAGGGACCTGCTTGGACATTGTGTGTCTTTCAAGTGCCTCAAAGGAGGATGAGGTGATCTCTTGGCCCCGAGGGAGAAGGCTCGTGACAATTCTCTGCTTTCATGTGCTGTGTTTTCAGGCCATCTTCTCTTTATCTCACCCTTTCATCACCCACCTTCATTCCCCTCCACATTCTGTCACTAACTCACGCTCCTGAGTTACATCACATGACACACACGCTGACACCCCCTCTACATCACAGTCTGACTTATCTCTTCTCATGTTCAATGAGGTGTGTGTGTGTAAGAAAAAGAAACCTTGAATACATGCTTGATTTTGAGCTTGAAGATGGACAAGATGAATGCATACACACACACTCACATACACACACACACACACTTACTTCTGTTCCCACCATGAGTGTGTGTATTACCCTAACATAGGACTATATTTGTGGGCGCTTTTATGAAAATACTAGCAGCAAACAGTTAGGACACTGCTCCCGTGCAGTACACATATTTTCTCCAGCAAATGAAAAAGGAGTGCGACTGTCACCAGTGTTTTACTGTAAAGAGACAAGCATGAAGTCCGAATCAGATACAGGACTAGATCACGCAGAGAATAATGCATCTATTTTGTATTCACAGCTTCCATATACTTCTTGGAAGTCTCTGCAAGATGACAGGATTTCTCAGGGTTGTAACTGCCAGCCATTGTTTAGCTAACAGCAGATCTGAAAAGTACCTTTTGTACGCTTGCTCATACTATACTGTCAGGGATGGTGTAATGATAAAAATATGTCTGACAGTATGCTGTGTAATGGCACATTCAGAGGCAATTACATGAAGAATTGCAACAGAAAAACTGCAAATAACAATTGTTTTAAATATGTATCAAACTTGTGTTGTTTTTTTATATTGTTATTAATTTATCTTTGAGTGAAATTTTCCTTTCACAATTTCTAAGAGTCTTTGAGTTTGCCTGCTTCAAATTTCCTATTTAAAATTCAAAGCCATTCAGTTTACTGTGACGTTTAACAGAGAAAAGCACCAAATATATACTTGCGAGGATGTGTTGCATTTTTTCTTGATAAATTACTTGGATTGTCAAAGTCAATGTCAATTAACTGATAAAACGGTTTCAGCAAAACTTTGACTTGTAAGAAATCCGCTTCGTCTCGCTCATGCATTAAATCATAACTCTTACACTGATAAAAAACTAATCCACATCTGATATTAACAAAACAAACTGCGATCCAAATGTAAGCTGAGGGGATCACTTTTTTCTGCAGATTTTCTACAAATTGTATAGATGGGCAGGAATACATTGATGCAGAGGTACTGCAGCACACCTGTGCAGGGCTGCTTTTTATTGGGAAAGAAGAAAACGGATAGTTATTCACTGTTCAAATGCATCCATTTGTCTGTTCTCTGTACCATTCATACATATGGATGACCAAATTTGTCTGTTCCTCCAATCCACAGGCCAGTCTTTTTTGTCTCATTCAATTATAGCCTCCTCCCCACACCTTGTCTGTTTCTCCTCATTCTTCTTCAAAACTTTGCTCCTCCATGCAAAGGCACATTTCATTTTTTTATTGTTTGCCTTTTGGTGAGGTGACACACGACACATTGTGGAGTCTAGCCACCCTGGGGGAATGCTAATAGAGGAGAACTGTGAGTCTCTGAGGCAGGGAGCCAGAAAGAGACTGAAGCGGTGCAGCGAGACAGAGACGGTGTGAGACAAAAATGGGGAAGTGAAAAAGAGAGATAGTCATCAAAAGAAATAAAATGAAAGGGAGTCTGAGAGAGACAGAGAGAGAGCAAAGTGTGATGAAAATCTAAATTACAGAAAGAGGGAGAAAATGTATAGGCCGCAATAGACCATAGAAAGAGGTTAAGAAAAAGAAGAACTGATAGGAAAGGGTCAGACAGATGAAGCAGTGATGAAAGTGAAAAGAGAAAGCATGTCAAGAAGAGATGGTGAGGACCGCAAAGTGGGAGGAAAAGAATATAGTTGGAATGGAGGAGTAGAAATGAAAAGTGTTGTGTTGTGGGAGATGAAGAGTAGGAGGCATGGGCAGAGAGGATGAAAGAGTTTTGCTTAATATTTGAGTTTCATAAACAATGGAATCAGCAGAATAAAGCCTTCCATCTTCACCTCCACCCACACAAGGTCAAGGTCATACATATGTGAACATGCAGTATACAGACATTCAGTGCACTTCGGCTTTATACTCCAGATATGTGGCTCATTTCTGGTAACAAAACAGGAGACAGCACTAATGCAGTGCTAATTAAGGTCCTCTCCACTTTGACCTTTTTCTTTATTTGTGTGTTTCCAAATGTTTTTATGCTTCAGTGTGTGCATTAAACTTTGGTATCACATGCAGCACTCCAGCAGGTCCTAACCTGGCTTTCATTTAAATTGCTCAGTTTCACGGCCCCCTGCTGCTTCACACCAGTTGTCCTTTTCTCTAACATCAGTAACTATAGCAACACTCAAAAGCAAACCAAGATAAGTGAACAGCTAGTCGAGATATACAGGATGAAGAAGGGGGGTATCAGGGGAGATAAGGGCCTGAAAACAATGCCAGAAAAAAAGACAGAAAAGAGACAGCGAGGATACTGAATCTGGCAAAGTGAGGTCAAGATCCATTATAACATGCCGTTTGTAAGTTTAATACCAAATGGCCTCGAAAGAAAGGACAAAAGTAAAAGACAAAAACAGCTGACACAAAAAGAAAGGCATTCCCTACAGACCCTAATGTTAAAATGCTCAACTTCACAACAGAAATGAATAGGTTTATAACCTCAGTCAAAAATCGTTTTGGTCTCTAGAACTATATTATAGTGGGAAGTATTTTCCCAGTCCATGTTCCCATTTCTCTGTGAGCAGTGCACAGTATGATGAGACAGAGTTCAGCGCTTTAATGGTGTTTGGATAGAATCTTTTCTGTAGTCTGGAGGTACAGGACCTCCACAGTTTTTCTACCTATGTGTAACGGCGCAGGTTCTACTTTCTGCCTCCGGAAGTGGATGATTAGCTCGATTTTTTGGAGATACTGAGTACCAGGTTATTGATTGTGACAGTTTGCAGACTTCATCCCTGAACACTAAAATGAAACTTTTTTTTTTCACTGTTTTTTTTTTTTTTTTACAAATTTTTTTTTTTTTTTTTTTTTTTTTTTGTTTTAAATTTTAA
>VUQS01028183.1:0-11352 GCA_015108495.1 Heterochromis multidens | reverse complement strand
TTAGCTTTTTGACCCCCCAAAAAAAAAAAAAAAAAAAAAAATTTTTTTTTTTTTAAATTAATTTTTTTTTTTTTTTTTTTTTTTTTTTTTTTTTACAAATTGTGTTTTGTTTGTTGTTTTGATACAGGTCTAAATGCTAACTACCCATGAGACTTGGGCGCTGTTGCCTTGAAGTGTAAGTCACATGTGTGGGAGGGACTTCAAAACACAAAATATGACATCGTAGTTGCTTGCTTTCATTGGTCTGGCCATTGACTGGTCTTCTGGGAAATTCCCTGACCAGTCTCAAAGAATCATTCACGGTAGAGGTCATAGTGTGACTGCACTTACTGCAAACATAGTTCAAATTTGGTAAAATCTAGTTTAAGCTAAGTTATTTGATGTTTAGTGAGCTGTCAAGTGACTCAATAGTTTTGTTTTTATACTGAGTTGTGCAGTAAATGGTAAAAAATAGTAGTGTTAAATTATTTTTTTTGCAAAATCTTTTGTAAAAAACAAACAAAAACAAATCACACTTTGTTTGCACTGGAGTAATTCAGTCTTTGAGAACTGAAAGTTATTGTATGTAAAAACCTTGAGCTTTTTTCAGAACATGATATTTTGCAGTGACAGGCTTTCAGAAATGGCTAATCCCACTTCACAACACTTTGGGACTTGAGGTTGTTACCCAATAGTACATTTTAAGAAGACTGGGCCCGCCTTTTGGGCATAGTTTCAGTTGATGAGTTGTGGCTGCACTGCAGTCAATAGCCTTGCAACACACTTCAAGCTTTACTTAGCAAAGCAGCAAACAACCCTGATGGCAATAAGCTGTGAGGAGAGCGGTAGTAAAATGGATTTCTCTGTTGATTTAAATTTCTCTGAGAACAAGTGTATCGAAAGCTGGCACCGAATGAAATCTACATTTGTTTATACTCGACTGTATTGATGTCAAGCGTTCAGTACACATAGTAAATATTGGGTTTTGGTAATGCTGGAAAAGTGCAGCACTGTGTGATTACTGACCCTTGGTTTTCACCGTTTCATCACTCCATCCATCTTACCTACACCAACCTAGGCCTCATTTCTGCTAGGTTTTCATTTATCCCTTAGAATAAATCCTGTGTTATGGTGCCTCATAAACAGGTCAAGTTTCATCCAACCAGAACTCCAACATACTTACACCCGTACACAAACATCATAATTAAAGGAGGCACAATCTGATAAATCAAACACTGATCTCTGTTTTAAAAAACACTGTGTCATTCGATTTGTGTTTTTGTCAGGTGTACTGTGTTTTTGTCAGATGCATGTGTTCAAGCAGAGATGGTGGGGCCAGTATTACTCTTTATGGAGCATGCTATGTTTTTTCTCTAAGGGTGACATTCAATTGATCTGTACTTTCTACATCCTGCACTGTTTACAGCCAGTAAACAACCTCATTAATCAGATCGGGCTAAAACAAACCCTGTAAGCATTTATGGTCTCTTCACACGCACTCACATTTTCTCTTTTCTTGCTCTTATAGCTGTGACTTCCCCATCATCACTCCCCTTCTGTCTCATCTACTCTATCTAAAAAGCTAATCTCCTTAAAGCAGCCATCTCTCTTTCTTCCCTCCTCATCCCTCTCTTTGTTTCTCCCATCCTTTCCTTCTTCCCATGGATTGCCCTCTGTCCATCACCAGACCTTTCTGTCTTCTTACCTGTCTCCCAGCCCTCCTTCCCTCATTTCTCTTCCCCCACATATCCACCCATCACTCTTTTCACCCCAAACAGCTCTGCTTCTCTTTCCCTCCATCCCTCCTGATGGATGGCTTTATTTGCTGTCCGCACCCTTCTTACGCTTCAGATCTCACTAGCCTTGTTTCAAGGTCAAGTATATATGAAATAGATAATTTTTCAATCCTGCATAATAATAATATAACATGGATGAAGCAGTCGCCCACCTCTATGGTCAATGTTGATCTTGATCAAATAGATAGATAGGTTGGAAGGTGGGATTGTAAAAGTTGCACAAATTAAAGCATAAAGACACACAGATTTAACAGACAGTTTCATTAACAGAATGTAGACATTCGAGGGATTATTAAAAAATGTGTGCTTTTCCTAGAACACTTAAGATAGATTTGAAAAAGAATTAGAAAATTGGGAAAAAGGGACAGGCGACTGGTGAGAGAACGGATGGGGAAAGAGATAGGATGAAAGATGAAGGACCAGCTGAAGGTAAAGTGTTACACAATGTACTGACTGAAATTGAGACAGGTGGCAGGTTGGACTGCTAGTGATTGACTGATGTTCAGGGCAGAAGCAGATTAAAGCGGAGCCAAGAGGCCAGCTTAGACAATACACAGAGGGAAGGTTAGAGGGGGTGGTAGTGGGGGTGATAAAACAAAGAAGGACAAGGAAATAGAGAAGGTGAAACAAAGAATAGGTGGAAATGTTCTGAGATGTGGTTTTTTTTGTGTAATTTGTTACAACTCACAATCAGTCACATGGAAATTGCTTAGAAATGATTAGGTTCCTAGTTGGCTGACAAACAATTATTATTATAACCATATTGCATTTTTTTTAAAGCATGATAGTTCCAGCTTCCTAAATGTAGGGATTGGGTTGTTATCTGTCACTGATTAGAAAACAAATTTAATATATTGGATTGTGTTCAACACAATAACAAATAATTATATTCTTATTTGTTATCCACATGAAACAAACAATTTGAAGATGTTGCTATAGCTGGGAACTTCAATTTACTTGATGCTTAATGGACTAAGTCAGTAAGTTATTAATCAGAAAAAAACAATTAGTAGAATAATCAATTTTGAAAACATTACCTGGCACAATTATTATTAATGTGGAAACGCTTTGTGCAAAATCATCTACATTTTTCCAGCCACAAAATAACACAAAAAGACAAAAATGAAAAGTCAGTTCACCTTACAGGACCTGCCTAAAAGAGACACGACCCTCTGATCTTCTGTCTGTTTTCCTAGCATAGTGAAGCCATCAACCCTTTGGATATGATGCTATGACAGATCTCTCCTCCCACTTAATGCCCTTTGCAATCAAAATGCCTCAAATTTTGACTTAAATAACAGAGAAAGCACAGGTGTCATGAATACTAATAATGACAGCTCATTAAAGTGTTGTGATAATCCATGTCAGACAGTTTGAAAAACAAATTAATAGTGACACACATCTGAATGACATTCATTACCCATTAAATTGTATTATTTACACATATTCTTTTCTACCACTCCCTGGCCTGTTCTTGGTCTTTGCATGTACTATCAAACTGTCAGGTTCTCTAGAAACTTTGGCAGTTGTATTTTTCTTTTCAAAACACAAGTTTGGTGTTTTGGAAGTGTGTCATTAAGGTATGTAGTTAAGCAGCATTTCAAATCTTAAAAAAAACAAAACAAATAAAAACGCTGCAGTTTGACCTGCTTTAAAGTCTCAGTCACACAGGCCTTAAGACTAGTTGCTGACCCTCCTGGTAACATGTGTAGAACTTTTCACAGTTTAACTAATACTTAGCAAGTAGTTGGCGAGTGTTTGCACACAAGTCAGAATCTTTCATGCAAATCATGGACGATCACAGCAACCTGCTAGCAACCAAAGCAATTGAAGAAAGAAGGTTTTCAGTGCAGCACTGTACACCTCTTTTTCACATAGCAACTGCCTGCAACCTCCAGCAACCATTTAAGTGGGTAATTTCAGGCAAAAAAGGTGAAAACCACATGTGTAAGGTTTTACACAGGTAAAGCGAGGAATGGAAAAGGATAATGGGGTATATGGTTAAAGGCATAGAGAGAAGAAAAGAGTACAGTACTGAAAAATAGTGGCGAGAGGAAGAAGCAAAAGAATAAAACAGAAAGAATAAGAGGCAGAACTCATACACACCAAAGGAATATAGAAGCAGAGGGAGCAGAATAAAAAAAAAAAACAGTAAGACAAGGAGAGGAGGGAAAGTACAAAGAGAGGCGAGGAAAGAAGGGAGTATAATATAAGTGCACTATCTTGAAAAGGAAAAACCAATACAAAGAGGTATCACAGTGGGAAATAGGAGTCAATGGGAAGGCCTGCAAGATCTATCAAAAGAGGTAAAATGAAGAAAGATGGACATTGAGCAGGTTGCAAGAAAAGGCTTATGGAGAAAAGAGGGTGAATAAGGCAATGGAGGGTAAACGGAATGAGGAAAGCCAAAAAAGGATAGATAGAAAGAGAAGGGATGAGCTGGCTGCATTGAGAGGGGATGTTCAATGGGCCACAACGCAGCTGCTGACAAGCCCATCTTATTCGCAGTATGGCATCTTTCCACTCAATAACTCGCAGGTGGAGGGATATACAGATGCTCACATATTCCTACACACTGTCCATGCACATGCACTAACAGAGCTCCAGTGGAGCCTATGCCATGTTTCAGTGCCAGTCTGTGTTACAGATGAAATGAGAGCTCAGTGCTCTGGATAACAACCCTCTGTGAGAATACACTGGCCAAAAGAGCTCAATGTGATGATGGAAAAAAAACAAAAACAAAAGCAAAACAAACAAACAAAAAACAAAGCCACTTACAAATGTGTACTCCTTTCTGTTAAGGCTGTGGTGGGCAACATGGTTGGGTAAAAAATTCACTGTAACCTTTCAGCATAAGTGGTCTGACAGGGAACTAGGCTTGTGCACCTGCAGACTTTGGCCAATCACAGGTCGTTTTCAGACCAGATCAGGTGACTAACACACGGTGGAAAAATAATTAATAGGAGGACTTTAACCTGGAAGAGTGGAAGCTGAACTGCACAAGGAAAAGTGTCTATTTATAAATTTAGTTTTTTTTTTTTTTTGCCATTTTTGCATAGATTTCCTTCTGCTTTGTTCTGATGGCATCTGAACTGCATACAGTTACATAAACAGATGGATATGCACAGAATAATACAACCACTGATAAAGAAGTCCAAGCATCAGTGGACTTCTAAGGAACTGGGCAGAGACTTTAGCCTAGTCCATGTTTATACTGTAGGTTTTCAAGTAGGGTTTTACCTCCTTCATTCTCAAGAAGTGCAGCCTTAAAAAAAAAAAACATATCCAGCCACTAGAAAATGCTCTATTAACTGTTCAAAACATACCAGCCCAACAGGTAGAGTGTGTACACTCAAACACTGCAAATAGAGTTTCTGAATGTTTTCACCCTGGTAGGAGTTTTTATAAAAGGTCCATTTCCAGTAACCTAAAACTTAGTTTGTATGTGGATGAAAGGCCAAAATGCATGAATCACCATGTACCTGTGGACAAGACCTTAAATGAAAGAGCAGCACTCGGCATTCAGGAGTAGAGAGGATAAGGGGACAGCTGAGTTTGCAGAGTCAAGAGAGTTTAAAAAGCAAGGAGAAGCCAAGCAGATGGCAATGTGGAAGGAGATGCATTAACTTCTTTTTCAGAGCAATTTTGTGCCACGTGTATTATTTTACTCTGGAACCTCTACCGCCACAGCAAAGTGTGGTTACCTTCCTGCCTTCATGCCAGTGCTGTTACATGTTACTTGGTGTACTGTCCAGTCTTGTGCAAATGGCAATTATGGCATGCAGACTGTAAGTCTCTGTCACTATTGAGGTTATGTCCAACTGAGGCCATGAGGAACTTTAAGATAGACCAGACTGATGCAGTCAGTAATGTTACCTATCAGATGTCTTTAAAGGAGCTCAAATGTGTCTTTATGTGTTACTGTCTTATTATTTTGGCAATTCTTGAACTCTGAATGAATAATAAATGTCTCTGTGCTGGTTTGTCTGATATGCATAACAAGGATTATGAGTTCAATGTGACTGCAGTTCCTGAATTCAATCATTTGCTTCAAAGCTAATCTGATGGTAGAAAATATGAGGAAACTATAATTCTTCTATATAAAGTGCTGGTTAATTAGCAGAAAAATGTGATTTGAGGGAGCAGAAAAAAGCATGTAGTTTATTAGGGTTTGAACAAGTAATGTTCAACGAGTAATGTACACCATAGAGTATGTGAGAAGTGAATGTGAGATGGGAGTATATAGTTTGCAAACGATGAAAAAACTTTATATACTATGCTTTACAACATCTGTATTATGATCTGACATTCGTTTTATATGGTGCTGCTCTTTCAGCACGAGGCAGGATTATTCCTGCAGCATAAACTCAGAAAACAAGTTATATATCTGCCCGTTTTTTGTAAACAGGCATCAGATCATAAACAGCAGGTACTACTGAAGCCTTACAGTGGCAACTTTAATATTTAGAAGTACTCTTTGCATCATTAAGATTTATGGATAGAAACCACATCTAGAATTTATTAATAAGACGGAATCAGGATTGGAGTAAGAGAGGAAAAATTTCCACACATGCCTGCAATGGCCCTTTAACTTGGAACTTAAAGCAACCAGTCTGACTACACTAGAATGTCTACAATATTTTGCAGAATTGTGCACGACAATTCTCAAAACACTTGGTCAAATCCTTAAAAGATTAATGAACTTGGATTGAGAATATGTCTTTGCCTGCTTTGGTGAGTGGGCCATTATTCTAAACCAGTGGACATGTATCCCAAGCTGTATCTGTGTCATTGTGTTTGCGGTGAAGGACATGCACATTTGTGTGTTCATTTGTGCTCTGTGAATATCATTATTGCCTCCTGTTAGGGAGCAGACAGGTTACTTGGCTACCATGTCTCAGCCTGTGCTCCTGACTGATAAGCTCCACCACTTATCTCAGTGAATGATTGAGCAGCATATATGAATGTGTGCGAGAGAGTGCGAAAGTTAGAGAGATTTGCCGCCACTCTAGGACCTTGTAAATACACAACAGCCATTTTGTAAGAACTATTTGAATTTAATATTTGCTCTCCAAATGGACATATGTCGCCATGCTGTGGGAGGCAATGTGACATGTGCGTGTGTCTAACTGCCTGGCTGTCTTTGTGAGGACCAGTTTGAGCTGTGGACTTCAGGTGAGTGAGTACATTTTGCCACATTTACCACAATGTGGTACATATATTGTATTCACACCCTTACTTGTTCAAATAAATTTTACTGATTTTATGACACTTGTGGAGTGTCATAAAATTTATTTTTCTCTCTTCCAAAAACGGTTACAGAGATACTCTGTATGTGATACAAAACAGGTGCCAAACACATCCCATCTGCACTTAATATATTTCTTACAGATCTTGGGAGTAACTGTGAGGCCTGATATTTGTTGATCTAATAACTAATTATAGGCAGTTAATTGGAAGGTTTCCAAGCTCTTTATCAGTGCAGGAGAGATGGGCTAATGTGGATGGAAATTGCCTCATGCAATTACACCACAGAAAGGATTGTTATCAGCGTAATATTAGTCTATTAGTCATGCAGCTGCATGCTAGAGTTACTAAGGTAGTGACTAAGACAGTTCAATGATGGGCAATAGGACAACCAGCATAGAGCTGTCTACAGGAAACAGATGTGGGCTAAGGTGTTGCAAAGCAAAATGTTTGCTGCCACATCACCTCAGTTAAAAAAAATACTGTGACTTCATTATATAAATGATGGATATTGCTGCTTCCTACTTTGCTCAGTCATTTTGCCATCTTCACTGTGAAGCACACAGCCACGGAAACAGAAAAGGCATTGGTGGCATCTCTAATCCTGTAAAAGTAGCAGCAGGATGGAGAAAGCCTTGTGACGGGAGTGCTGGATAGAGAAAGCATGCCTAGAGGGATGTCTCAGCTTTTGGATACACTCCGCTGGTAGAAAATCATGCAGCTACACACTACATGCGCACAAACCTATGCTGGAAAACAGACATGCATACCTGTACAAACCAGACACACCAGACATACAGATACACATAGCTATGGGGCTTCAATATTCTCTGCTTGCTGTCCCACCTGGATGCTCATGCAGCCTGAGGAGCATGGAAAAGAAAGGCAGTGAGCAGTGAAAAGCATTTCACCTCACTGTGGGAGTGGGTGACAGGGCTCAGCTATCACACACTGGGTCCCTGTCAGGTACACACACAAACATACACGCACACACAGGACAAACATCCCAAAAAACAAACTATTTGTATTGAAAAGTTAGATAATAAAAGATATCTTTGCAGGGAGGATGATGGGTGCTGACTTTGGGCGCGGTGGTGCTCTGGGATGTTGTCACCATGGGTCCCGGGTCTGCTCTTCCCCACCCCACAGTGGAGTGTAGGGAATAGGGGTGCTTACTGAGCTAGTTGGAGAGCTGCCTCATGGTCTTTGTATCCCGACCCTTCTGCTTGTCCCGCTCCCTCAAACAACACATCAAATCACTCACACACGTAGGGTCTTGGGGGGGATGCGCACGTGTGCTGTATAGGCCACAGTTAGTAGGGCCATTCACGTGGCTTTGCTCACTGTGTTGCATGGCCACCCGTCTCTCCTTTTTAATTACACTATAGTCATTATGGCTCACAACACATCACTGTGGGCATCCGTTCGTCCTTCGGAGGGTGGGTTGATGTGGATGGATGTGTGTCTTTGTGTGTGTGTGTGTGTGTGTGTGTGGCCCGTATGTCTCTCTCTGTGTGTGTATGGCTGGGCCTGGGTCTGGGGCTTGCTGTGCTTTGGCCCCTGTGGGACATGGTCGTGGAAGGTGGGGGGTTGCCCCTCCCTACCGCTCCCCACTTTTTTCTCTTTCAGGTGCTGTTTGTTTTTGTTACAGATGCAGCAGTTGGCAACCCAGTGTGTTTTACTTGTGCTCTGTCCTCTATTTTTATCTTTTTTCCCCGTTCTCTGCACCCCCTTTTTTTCCTCTCTCTCTCTGTCCCATTTCTTCATTTCTCCTCTCTTTTCGCTAACCTATAGAAAGGCTATAGTGCTCCTCTTGGCAAAGCAAATGTGTTTGGCACAACAGAGCATTCAGATCATGGTTCTGCTTGCTAAAGCTTCCAGACAGGACAGGGTTAAAAAAAAAAAAGGGGATATTTTTAAGTATTGTGGGCAGTAAACACAGACAAAGAGTGTGGAATAACTTTATAAATATAACAATTTTTACTTTGGTTCTTTGGATATTGGCTGTGAGTATGTCTACATTCTGTTAAATATAAGAAACTGAGGAACTTAAAGAAAAATCCTTGTTTTCTGAAATTTTTAACTGCAACCCCACTGATTAGTGAATTCAAGCTAATATCCAATCAGAAAAGAAAGATCTAAAAATTACATCAACTTTTACTTAAAACTGGCAATAATTTTCCACAAAAATTCAAAATTGGGAAAAATACCTGGGAATTTTAATAGACAGCAACCACTAGACACACACATGCAATGCAATGCTATGTCCCACATAACATAAGATGGGTCTCACAGTTTCTGATACCTGCAAAGACTGCACATTAAACACCGCAGATAATTACCTACATGCCCCCTTGGTTCCACCCAGTAATTCAAATATTCTGGATAAACTGCACAATGATCTGGCTGGAGGGTTCAAGATACATAAAACATGTATATTTGATTTTGGGGTGAACTGTCCTTTTAACTATCCTCAAAGTATAAGCTAATAGAGCTTTAGGTACCTGCTTCTCACCAGAATGTGTGCCTGCTTCTGGTCACAGTTTACGGCACACTGGAAAGACTCACAACTTGCTGAATGTGAGAAATTGAAGCTTCTCCGGCCAAGGCTAAAGTGATTGTGCAGTTGGACTCAGAACGTGTGGTAGGAAATGACATATATCCAATACAAGACTGTTGCTTCATTAAGTTCATAAGACCAAGGTCGGTCTGATGAAGAAAATGTTAAAATTTAACACAAGTTTATCAGACACACAACTGAATTACTACAAATTATGGACACCAGGGGAAAACCATATTTTAATAAAACAACTAATGAATGCTGCACAGTTGCATATATCTGTGCAGGAAAAATGCAGATGCCATTCAGTGCTATTTTATTTTTATGTCAACCCTGAAGGGAGAGAGCGTTAACTAAATTTGACTCATTCTCTCACTGCAAAGGAAACAGTTTCCCAGGTAACCACAGGACAGGAATGGAGAAGAGGTATGGAGAGAACAGGAAGTGAAATGAGCACAGCTGGAGAAGCAGACATAAAAAAAAAATGGTAATATTTATAATTAGTAATAACTCAATAGGTAATATCCAGAGATACAATAGAATACCAAACATGGTTTAAGTTAATTTCACAAGGTAACTTTATGTATGTCACACAAAGCTGGGTCAGTCTCCTTTCAGTCAGTACAGGATCATATTCTTCAGAACAATCACTCTGTTCTTTCTATCTGTTAGGTGATGAAAGCCATGTTCCCATTTGAAGCCTTGAGGAGTCCAGATTTTACCCTTTCTTCCTTTCACACCTTCTCTAATGCTTTCTTTCACTGTCTCACTCCATCTCAGACTAAAGGAAAGAAGAAAGGAGGGGGGTTAGGAGAGTGGGTAAAGTGTTCTTTCCTTTGTGCTTTCATCCCATTTCTGCTCTGCACTGCCCCAAATGCATTTTTCACAAGTTAGAGAAACCTCCTTCACAGATATTCACAAAAGAAATTAGTTTTGTGTATGTGTGACTTGTGCTACAGACAGGCAAATTTTATGATGCAGAGATGGAGAAGAAGCATGTGTTCAGGTTCCACAGAATAACATTTAGCAGGCCAATTAAAAGCTGAACCTGATTTTTATACAATGACAATTTTATACCAAACCTGTCACAACATTAAAACTTGTTCTCATCCCTCCTTCAAATGCCAATATACATCCTATGTGTCATTCCTATCTTCTGTCTCTCTCTCTCAGTCCACTCACCTTAGCTCCCTTTGCAAGGCCCATCTTATCTCATGCTCCATTACAACTAATAAAATCTGATAAAACTGGCATAAAGGTATTTAAATTAAAAGAAAAGATGTTTGTGATAGTTCCATAGCTTGATAATACTAATAGCCTGGTAAATGAAGTAAATACTTCTTAGGACCTGCCATAATACTTGCCAAGCCTGGCTCCTGACTTTTGGGCCTCATACGGCCCACTCAACATTTGCCAGAGACATTAATTAACTGCAACTGGCAAAAGTAGCCCAGACAAAGCTCAAATGTGTCTGCTTTGTGAGCTTAATGAGGTTAGAAAAGGTTGCAGTTCAATTAAGGTTACAGTGAGTAGAATTTATGTAAGTAAGTGAGAAAGTGAGAGACGACACACACACACACACACACACACACACACACACACACACACACACACACACACACACACACACACACACACACACACACACACACACACACACACACACACACAGGCACGCAGACACACACACACACACGCACACACACACACACACACGCAGACACAAAGACACGCAGACTCACACACACACACACACACATTTCTGGGGTG
>VUQS01028181.1:0-26469 GCA_015108495.1 Heterochromis multidens | reverse complement strand
GATTTTTCTGTCCTCCTCCCCCTTTTAGGTGTTTTTTTTTTTTTTTTGCAGTTTTTGTGTTATCTCCCATTTTTTTTCTTAGCCTTCCAGTTACACCTCTGAATCTTTTCAGTTTGTCTGCCCTCATCTTCATTCCCTGTTCTAACCTGTTCATTTTTTTCTCTGCAGTTCCTGGTTTGAGCTCCATCCCTCTGCAGCAGCACACTCAACTGTCTTCTCCGTCCAGAAAAGAAGGCCACAAACCTTTGGAGCGAACACGTTCAGAGCCGCCACCCTACAGCCATTCACAGTTAACTCTGCAAACCAGCCATCACCCGCACATCCAGCAGTCGCTGCACCAGCAGTACCACAAGAGCGGGATGGAGAGGTTCAAGCAGAATTCACACTTGAGCAAGGTGAGAGGAGGCACATTTGTTAACAAGTATATTCCAGTACTGAGTGAATGACTGACTAATGATCATTGTGTAAAACTGCTTGGATTTCCTTTTAAAAAATATAAAATATTTCACTAAACACAGAATTTTTGTATGATAAGTTTTACTCATTATGTCTTAAAGAGAGTTTTTACTTTAAGACTTGAAAACTGTAAAGGTTCTGGCTTATATGAGCTGGGAAACAAGACAATTAATAGGCTTCCTCTGACACAGATCCCATCGGAGGACATGGATCTAGAGGAGATTGGATCAGGATCAGGTTCAGGGACAGGATCTGTGTGCGGCTCAGAGCCCGGCTCAGTGTGTGAGGATGACTACCACCGGAGACAGAGCAATGCCAGCACTGACTCAGTTTATGACACAGAGTCTACTACCTCCTCCCGGGAGAGCTTGATTGAGCCCTCACATTCTTTCAGTCAGGTAATAATAAAAGTCACTGTTACATGTGCAGACAAAAAAATTATTTCTTTATTTTTTATTGCCTAGTGACACTGAGAAAAAGTATCCTGACACTGAATCTCTGCTAATAAGCTTAATTACTGACCTCAATTCAGTAACTCAACTTATCATTAGTGCGCCTTAATGGCGCAGTAATGGCTGAGTATTAGTTAACAGATTAGCAGGCAGTGTTATGATCACCATTATCTTGCATCTGTAACGTAAATGAATTCTCTTGAATGGAGCATGTTTTTGCCATCAGGAGGCACTGTTGCTTTATTAATACAAGTAGAAGACTTTGATTTACAGTATCACTTCAGTATTCTTGGCAGAGCTCACTTTTCTTTATCAGCTGCCTGTTTTGGACAAGCAGAATTAAACAGACCAAATAATAAGTATTTTAATGGAGTTTAACACATTGGGTATGTGAAAGGTTTCCTGCAGGTAGTCTTTACTATGTGCTGCTGCTGCTGGTAAATGCTTACATTCCCTTGTCTATTGTCTGTTCTCCTCTTCACCCACTGTTCTGGCAGCGGCAGGTGATCACTAGACCAAGTCTGCAGATAGATCCAATGGGTGTGCCATCCTTAATTTGGCCTCACCAGCCTGTCAGTCGGTCCCGGTCCTCCCCAGCCTCCACCTCTCTGCCTCCTGCTTCACATCAACCCACCACCATACCTTCCATGTCATTGTCCAATCCTGCTACAGACATCCAGCTACGCTTCACCACAGGTGAGCGACAGTTCATCAGCAACATTAAAAGAAGCCATCCAACTACCTGAGGATATAATTTAATTACAAGATATGACAATGGTATTACAACATTACTGAAGAGGGACGATATGGTCAAATGATGTGCTTGCATATGTGTATATCTAGGTTTAGCATACGATGGTCAGATGCAGAAGCATCAGTGTATCTGTGGGGACAACAGCCACCACGCTGAGCATGCAGGGAGGATCCAGAGCATCTGGTCTAGACTCCACGAAAGGGGCTTAAGGAGTCAATGTGAGGTATGGTGCATGCACTTTATCCTACACTGACAAATACATACCCCATGAGCATAGCATGCATTGTATATGTGTATATGTGTATTTCTAGCGCATCCGCAGTAGAAAAGCAACCCTAGAAGAGCTGCAGTCAGTCCATTCAGAAAAACATGTGCTTTTATTCGGCACCAACCCGCTCAACCGCCTCAAGCTGGACAGCCGCAAACTCGCTAGTAAGATCAATAACAATAGTGAAGAACACGATGACTATAATGCAAGTCTAATAATAGTAATAATAATAATGATAATGATAATATGTTCATGAATGTTACACATTATCCCCTGCAGGAATCCTGTCTCAACATGTTTTTTTTATGTTACCATGTGGAGGAGTTGGGGTAAGTGTTACACACACACACCTAAGCACACAAATTACAGGCCCTTTTACAAACACAAGTCATTTTGGAATCTTTTCTCTTATCTAATTGCATTGCTGAACAACAAACATTACATGGGTGATTATGCCTCATTACATAGTTAAGCTAAGAAGACTACAAATTGCAACTGCTATTGTTTTTGGCTACTTTAAAACCTAAATTATATGACTGTAGAATGTTGCATACCTCATTATGCTCATGGCATATGCAACATTCTACAGTTGAGATGTGAAAGAAAGAGAAAGGACGGAAGAAAAAAAGGGAACATAAAGATTGCAGTAAAAAAAAAAAGATTTTAGAAGCATTGTATGAGGGGGAAATGGAGGAGGAGGATAGAGAAAAATAAAATGTAGAAAAAAACATAATGGTAGGAGACCAGAGCCGATTGAATGTAACAATGCACTATGTGAAAAAGAACAATGCGGAGAATAAAAAGGGAAAAAAATAAGTTTCTCACCTCATAGTGGTGAAACATAGATTATAATGCCCATAAGAACTGTTGTGAGGAGAGGAGAGGCGAGGCAAGGAGAGGAGAGGAGAGGAGAGGAGAGGAGAGGAGGAAAAGCTGAAGGGGGCTGGGTGTCAGTTGATAAGAGAACTGATCTGCCTGGATTTCCGGCCCTTGGCTGCTCTGGTGAAGAGGGGTGATTGGAACAAGATGGCAAAGTCTGTGATAAAAGAAATTCCTCTGATTTCATTGTTCCCCAGCAGTATAGCAGCACACCAACAGAGATGACTTCTGACAAACAAGTAACATAGAAACATAAGATGGATTTTTTTTTTTGCTAAGAATAGAGACAACAAAGAAAGAGTCAATGTAAAAAGAAGTCTCTAAACAATGGATGGCATAATGCATACAGAAGTTTAAGGTTATTTTTAAGTATGTATTTTGTTATTATCGCCCTCACTTGCTAGCAGCTCAACGTATTCAAATGTATTTAAATTGCCAACTGATGTTTAGGTTGGCAGGGAAAATACTGATAACTGGTCGGACAGTATTTTTTTTTAACAATCCAATGCTCTTATGAGTCTGAAATGTATTATTGTTTTTAAAAATGTGTTTAAATTACATGCAGGAAGTTGCTGACCAATCAAACAGAAGTCATTTGAATTGAATCACTGATTAATATTTATAGCTCTAAGCATTTCCCATTGTTTTAATGACAGGTAGATATTGATACAGTCTGGAACGAACATCACACATCAGCAGCTTCCCGCATTGCTGCTGGATGTGTCACAGACCTGGCACTGAAGGTGGCACAAAGAGAGCTGAAGGTGTGTCTTTAAAGCCAAATACCTTAATGTCATGGGTTTTGTCAAGAATTTCAAAGCTGCAGTCTAACAGGTTGTGGAATAATCACCAGAATGCACTGCATACTTTGGCAAATCACCCATTATTGGCTATAACAACATAAAGACATAAAACTTTTTCATCTGTGGAGATCTGGTGTTATAAAAGCTGCAAAGTGTTGAAGGTTTTTCTGCCCTTTTTACAGAATGGATTTGCAGTTGTGAGGCCCCCTGGACACCATGCAACCAATTCCTCCCCTCTGTAAGTACAGCAGTCTACACACACACACACACACACACACACACACACACACACACACACACACATACATACCAGGAGCCAGGAGGCCTGCAAAGTGTTTCAAGGGATTTATTGCAAACCAGCTATACTTCTGAGCAAGTAAGAGAGAGAGAGAGAGAGAGAGAGTGCCCAGCTCTCTCTACCTAATGTATGTGTGTGTCTGAGTCTGTGCTGTGTGTTACCTGCCCGACGCCCGAGGCAAACTTCCTTTTCCACTCCGTTTCTTTTAAGCTTTCAAGAAACAAAGCAAAGCACCTCAGAAGCGCCGTGTGCATGTGCGTGCACAGTAAATGTCTGTATCTTTGTGTGTGTGTGTGTGTGTGCTCAGCAGTGCATGTCACTGGTTATTTATGGGACGATAATGACTTTTCTTGATGAGCAAAGTTTAGACAGCCTATAATATATACCATTCACTTAGACAGTCACACTTTACGACCCATGCTGACACCGCCACTTCCAACATTCCTCCATTGTTTTTCCTACATCAACAATTTTTTTTGCATACCTTTATAGTGGATAGTGAGTGTTTAGGGAGCGGCTGCACCGAGTTGTGAGTTCATTTCTCTAAAATGATCTCACACGTCCTGCCAGCCGCTCTCACTGCACTATCATTTGGAATGTGGAGTGGGGGTTTTTTTTTTTTTTTGGATTATTTTTGATAACCTTGTCTATTTGTCACAGAATTTGTGGGTTCTGCATTTCTCAAGAGTGCGAGATTTTATACTCAGCATAACATTTTTGTTTGTCAGCAGAGAAACATGAAATACAAAACAACTTGAAACATCCTCATTTCTCAAATATTTGCTGTAAATATTAACGTGGCAGGATTATCCCTCTGTGACTTTCACATTGGAGTCAGTGCTGTGACTGTCACAGCCTGGACTAAATAGCCACCATATGATAACTGGAGACTTTCCTTAGAGGTTCCTAAGGTCCATATGGTGGTTCTGTGATATTAATTTAGTGAAGATGTCGTGATAAAGACATGTGGCTGCCACTCTTCCTGTCTGTTTGTCCACAGGGGCTTCTGTTTCTTCAACTCTGTGGCCATCGCTGCCAAGCAGCTCCAGCAGAAGCTCAGCGTCAGCAAGATCCTCATTGTGGACTGGGTGAGGACCCACCGCATGACCAGCATCACTGGTCCACACATGGACAGGAATAAACACACAAAAACACAGATGCAAAGGCACACAAATGTGTTGTAGGTACAAACAAGGTCCCAGATGCAGTAGCACTGCTATTTATCATTTAATTCAATTAGACACTGTTGTCTCTGGTAGCCATGTGTGAGCTGAACTGACACGCTCCCACACCGGGGTTGGGGTCATTACTCAACAAAAGTATATATATGTCCATTTATCAGCACAATTCTCTTTGCTAATAAGAGATATAATAAGGAGGAGATAGACCTGTTCTTTGCAAATGTCTCCATCTCTCCAAGTTGTAGACTGCTCTGCCATTTTTTTGTCCTATATTCCCTAAAAACACATAAAAAGCTACATTTGATGATTCTTTTTTTATCCACCCATTATACAGATATTTGAAGAACTTTTGTAACCCCCAACACTGACCCATACGTACATACATGTGCAGATATTGATTCACAGCCAGGTGGTCGGCACTGTGCAGTATGTGTGTATATGAGCCTGCACATACTGCATGCTCTCTGGCATATTACTGCATCAGCATTAACTAACTGTTACCTGCTTTATTAATAAACATTAAGATTAAAATGCATTCCTGTTGACAGGGAAACGCATGATTGTTTTATAGATATTTCTTCCTGTGTTATGGGTCATATATGTAACATATGTTTTCATTTTTAAAAAATACACTACATAATATAAACCTTACAAAGATTTAGATTGTTTTGAATCTGCCAGGGTTAAAACTTTGTGTGAAATAACAGCAGCTTCCTAACTAGTCATCCAATCACTGTCCAGGATGTGCACCATGGCAACGGCACCCAGGAAGCCTTCTACAGTGACCCAAGTGTGCTGTACATCTCTCTGCATCGCTATGACGATGGCAATTTTTTTCCTGGTAGTGGACACCCCAGTGAGGTATGTACAAAACACTCCTCCACATCCATGCTGTGCTTTTCTGCTTTTGCTTATTATCATGATTTCAGATTTCTGCTCGATTCCCGTGAACACATTAGCCTAACAAGACCCCAGGTTCTTTTTTTGATTTTTGGATGGATTTTTGATGCGGCTATTTTCTCATTACTAACTTGGCTGCCTGAGATAGTTTATAACAATATAATAAAAGTCATCATGAAGATAGATATACTGGCACAAAAATGTTTGGTAATTTTGTGATTCCACTGGGATATTAGGGATCTCAAATGCTTATGTTTAACATTTACTTGTTAAAACACGAAGAATTATTGACCATTAAATCAAGGAATTATCTACATAATATTAACTCCCAATTGCAACATCAGTTTGGTCGTGATTGACTTTTCATGATTGCGGTCTGCAGTATAGACCGAAATATCTGACCAGTCAGAGCTGACATTTTACTAATACAACTGGATTCATGACACTATAATCTGAGCTGGTTATAATCTGAACAAAGAAGGGTACGGTTCACTTTTGTCAACTGTCAGTCCTGCATCGTCTTTGTAAGTATGACAACCTGTTATTGATAAAAATTTTCAAATTCCCCAAATATCTTTTTCCAGTGAATCCACCATGAGCTCATCTCATTGTGTTTGTGAGATCTTCACTTCCATACGTCTAGTGTATTTGAGCAACTTCAGGTTTTTGGATGTCGAAAATTCCCAGCAGGATGTATATGGTTCAATTGCATGCCTATGTTTGCATACAGGAAATTGAGATGCCTATGAATTCTGCCTGTGGTCTTACCAGAAACCAAGTGTGATGACAGCCCTCAGGCAGATGAACTGACCCCAACCCACGCTGGCATTCACCACCCGTTCACTTGCTCACATTCCCTCATATATTCTCCCATCTTCCCCCACAATAATGAGGATAAAATAGTCAATGTTTTCTCATAAAATCCCATGAGGAGGGGACGCTGCATAAAGCGCTTTGTTGGCTTGGATGTGGCTTTGCCTTAAGTGGCCTCTCAACCTCTGTTGAACAGTGCGGTAAACCTCTGGAGTCTCGCTGTCCCCCGTGTAGGTATATAACACACCATGGGGTAGGCGTGTGATGTCATAGGCATAACAGAGAGTGCCGAGTACCTCACAGAAACCAGCACAGGCCTAATCCAGTCCAGCAATTCTTGAAACATGAAAGAGAGAAAAAGGACAGAGGGGAGTGCAAGAAACTTGGAGCTATAGAAGGAGTTGCGTATGTGTGTGTGCGTCCATGTGCACGTGCGTGTGCATGCGGGTACATTACCAGTTGGCAGAGGACAGGAGGCCTCATGTGTTTTTCGTTTGCCCTGTGAACATCCCGTCCACTGAGAGAAGAATGGAGACAGACGCTCTGCAATGCTCATCAGCATTCTTTTCTCTTTCAAGCATCCTCTCACACCCATGCACACACACACACGTACGCACACACACAAAGAAAATTACCACATGTCGTTGCCAAGACCATGTCAATCAACCGCCTCAATCTCTCCTCAAACTGACACATTGACTGATGGTGAAAGGCCTAGAGAACAGCTAAATGGCTGCTAGCAGGACTACAAAGACAGAGGCAGGAATCCTTAAACCTTCTTTCCAAGACCTGGGACTCAGTTCACTCTCTGCCCCAAAATATGTGAGGTCAAACTGAGAGGAGCGCCATCGACTTTGCATACTCTGCTTGGCAATTTCAAGTAAATGCTCAATACAGCTAAAAAACAAATCACAAAAACATTTACAACATGTAAAATGAGTAGTATAGAGCAGTATGCCATGTCATTTTCATTTGACATGTCATACATATCAAACCCTCTAAACTTTCATATAAATAATGCATATTATACAGACATTTCAATTACATATCTTTACAGTACGTAAAACACTATGCGGCATATGGTATGTGATTCCTATTCATTGTTTTTTATATTTAACATGCAGCAGTTGCCAAATGAAAAATGCTTCCCAGTATAGCTGTAAGCCTAAATCTTGGGAACCGTAAACGGGTGTAACTCTGTTGTGGCTCCGAGTGATTTATAAGGCCATTTGACAAATTGTATCAAAATCAAAATGGAGAGACAGGGGTGTTGAATTAACAGCCATCCGTCTTTCATTTAGGAATCATAATCACTCCCTGGTGCTGCCTTAAAGAGATTCAACCACTTTGCCTTGGTTGCTGCAATGCAAAAGTTTTGCAACAGCGGTGCTGATTTTGTGAACATTTGACACAAATGTGTCAGCGTCATACAGTTTCTCAACTTTCACTGGGACTCATTAACTTTCTTGACATTCACGGAGACTCTTTCTCTCTGACACACGCCCTCTCTCTCCTCTGTGTTTCCCTTTATCCAGGTGGGTGCCGGTCCAGGTGAGGGCTTCAATGTGAATATAGGATGGACCGGAGGACTGAACCCTCCAATGGGTGATGCGGAATACCTGGCTGCGTTCAGGTAAAGAATGAACTCAAATTCTTTGTCACTTTAAATTCATTTTAATACTGTAGTACTGAAGCATTTAAAAAATAAAGGTCTTTACTGGTGTTTGCCAACATTGCCCAGGATGTAACATAGGTTTAAATTTTGCAAAGACCTGAAAACATAAGATAGGTGTTTGATTTGTCAGTCACGGTTAGTGTCACACATTGTGTTGCCTGTAGTATTTCTTGCTTGATGCTCCCTGGTTCTGGCTTGAAGCTCAGCAAGCACGTAATTGCTTGCTGAATATTCAGTTTTGAATTTAAACTACACTTATCTCCTCCTTTTTCATGTCAGTGCTCCTATCAACCTTCAGCAGTCAACACAACAGCTGTGCATGCAGCTCAGTGCGCTTATGCCAGTACTTAAGCCATTTAGTATCCTCCGCACACATCTCTAATGCACAAGTTGATCACTACCAGGTAAAGCACAGTCTGTTCAAATCATAGTCCCACTGATACACATGTTGACTATAGACCAGCTGTTACCCAGAGTCAGTACAGTTTGTATGGGAAGGGCTAAACAATAATGTTTTTTTTAATATAATATCTGTAATACATAAGCGTGTTACCCAGAGACACCTTTGGTCTTACTGCACTTTTCATTTCATTCAAGCTATTTTTCCTGAATGAATATGGTTTGATTCTGCACTACACTCTCGAACACACGTAATGAACTCAGAATGTTTCTGTCAGCAACACTGGCTCGCCACCAGATGATTAAGCTCTCTACATGGTGCTGCATGCACCAGACACAGTGGGTGGGCCCCTCGTCAACGGAAAGATGCTAATGAGCTAACCCATTCTGGTAAAATCCATAGAGCCAATAGGCATCCTCAGAAACACTAAGTCCAGTGTTTACTGGAGCCCTGGATACTAATTAAGAAACAACTGGTCCTTTCCTGAGCAGGCGTCTGGTTTTGGTATTTTTTATCCAGTTTGGGAAATGGCAAGTGTTTTCATGTGTAAAACTTCCTCAGTAAACCACAGTATAGTACTGTACTGTATTGTGTGTTACACATAAAAGTTAATATCAAATCATAGCTCTGTATTGCAGGAGTATCGTGGTGGTCCGGTGGTTTGAGGCACATACCGTGTAGCCATGTCCGGGGCAACCTTTATCATATGTTATCATGAAGGGACCAAAATTCCTCAGTGATAGTTATAATCGGTTGGGTTTGGGGTTAGAAACAAAGAACAACATGTATTACGTTTGAATAATTTTTCAGTGAACTTTGCCACCATTCTGTGAATTAACCGGTGCGAATAAATCCGTAACATGCTTTACAGACAAAATTTAATGCATCATGAATTTGTGTTTATGCAATTAAGTCTACCTAGCCTCGTGCCAGTTTTGTAATTCAATTTGATTTAGATGACAGGGTGTTCCAGACTCTCTGTGTTTCTCTTTGGGATGGAACAGAAAACTAGCCAGAGTGCGGTTGCTGATGATGTGTGTCTCTGTTTTTGGGTGTGTATTGAAGGAATATTGTGGTCGGGAGTGGTGGTGGGACTCTAGTACAATCAAGAGAGAGCTCAGCTGCATTGAGATTAAGCATCATGATGCAGTGTGTATATGTGTGGAGGATTACTAAGGTGGTCAGAATTTAAAGTCAGTCAAATCACCAGTAGCACAGCACGCACGTAACTTCCAGTTTCAAAGGAAGAGCATGCGTATGCAGGTATTGTAACGTGTGCATAGCATGTATGTAAGTGCATATACTTTTCCTGTGCATTTCCAAGTGGCTACTGACCAATGATGAACTATGGAGGAGAGGAGAATAGAGCAGAAGAGAGGAGAAGAAGTGGGGGGTACATTGTTAGGGAATCCAAAGGCGGCGTAATTAGGCCCAATGGATCCCAGATGGCTGGCTGTCAGTGACGTGAGAAGAGGGACGAGCTCCTAATAGGAACCAGACGCACACAAACGTCTTTGAACTGCCGCTGAGGGGGGCGGGGGGGAGTGAGAAAGAATCAAACGCGGCATGGGCCGTGTGCTCTTGCTAAAAAACTGGCAGCGAGAGACAAGAGGAAGTAAGAAGGAGAGCAAAGAAGCAAGGAAACTGGGCTCCCATGAGCAGAGTTTACAATTTGTAGGCATCTCAGTCTATATATGCCCAGGGTCTCATTTTATCTGTTTATGACACACACACACAAAAACCTTTTAATGGTTTTCCACTTGTATAAATCTTTTGCTCTGAGCTTTTTTCTTCATGTTATTAAAATATATATATACTGTATATATACAAGAAAAGTATGCAGAGCACTCGTGCTTCTTTTTTAACAGCTTCACATTTAAACAGTTGCACACATTCACACCTGGGAGGTGCCCCACCTTCCAGGGTTGGCTGCTTACCAGGAGTGGATCAAGAACAGAGATGAAGCGCTTGGAGCACTGCCTTTGATAATTTCTCTTTTCATGATTTTCAAATAGGGGAGCTATTTGCAATCACTTACAATTAAGTAAGTGTTTGCAGTTAACAATCCAGATAAAAGTCCTGCAGTATATGAATACTCCTTGTGAAAATCAGTCACTTCAACTAATTTTTTTTTTAATTTTCAGGCAACTCAGACTCTCTTCATTACAATAATTAATCTGTTTTAGCCTGCTCTGATGTTAATTTGATCACACATTATATTCTACTCACCCCTCCCAGCTCTCATTTTCTCACAAATCATGAACACCTGTTGAAAAAAAATGACTTCTTAAATGTACTGTCTAATTTCTGCCTGGCCACACGGACTGATGAATGGAACATAACATGCAGTGTTTGCTTTACACCATTGTGTTTCCTCTTGTGGTCCTCAGAGCTGTGGTGATGCCCATCGCTCACGAGTTTTCCCCTGATGTCGTCCTCGTGTCAGCTGGCTTTGATGCTGTTGAAGGACATCCATCATCACTGGGAGGATACAAGGTTACAGCCAAGTGTAAGGTTCACCCAGCCCCCCATTCAGCACACATTCAGATTAAAGTACTCTCACTTTTACTATGAGTTATAATAAATATTTGGTTTTCCTGCATTTGTTAGATTTCTTCTTATTATAATTAAAAAGGTTGGCTATCCTTCACAGACTATTGTCAAACAGATAAACACTCTTAGACTGTACAGACTTAGTGTTGATGTCAGATAATAACACTGTTGTGTAATGCATTTTTCTGAGTGGAACTTTGTAGAGGTTAAAGTTTGTTTGTAGACATATTTGAGAAAATATTTCTTTATATGAAGTAGTCTTTATGTTTAAATAAACCTCAACATCACCATAACAGACTGTAAAAATGGACATAGGCACTATGACGTCACCCTTTTAATTATTATGATCAGTTGTTTTTTTGAGCCAGATCATCAGCTCTGTTAGCAAGCTGAACTCATATACTATGTGGGTGCATCACACAGACAATTACCTGCTAATCAGTGCTAATATGCAAATCAAATACTAGTAACTGACTCACTAAAACTTGAGCACAGATTTCTTGGGATCTTCTTCAGTTGTTAGTGCAGCAAGCTACATTATTTGTCTGATAATTGCATTAAAAATCCTCCAAAAGGCCATAAGTACAGTCTACAGGTGCACTGACTCAAGTTAGTGGAAGTGAAGCAGACAGCTGTCGGTTACAGTTGCCTACGTTAGTGTACCTGCCACATCTCCAATTATATTAACTTTACACCTTAAAAATTTTTGCTTAGTTCTAAAAAGAAATCCTCTACAATTGTCATGAAGGTGGAAATGAGCTGTATAGACCAAAACCTTTTTTGTAGCAGGTTGCAAACATGTTTATTTCTGCTGCAAACCTGGGCATTTTAAAATGGGAGTCTATGGGAATTGGCTTGCTTTTGCAGCCAGCCTCAAGTTGACATTGGTAGAACTGAAAGTTTTAGTCCTTCAGAATAGGCTTCATTTTGGACCCTCTGTTTCATGGTAAATTATGTCAGTAGTCAACATGATGTTGTGAAATTATTCTCAGTAATTTGTCAGAGACTTGTGTGTAAAGTGTGGCTAACTTTTCACAGCACTGATATAATCCCAGTCCAGTCAATTTGTATGTAACATTTGTATGTTTGATTTTGTGCATGTTTTGTTCTCCACCAGGTTTTGGCTTCTTGACCCGTCAACTGATGTCACTGGCCGGGGGTAAGGTGGTCCTGGCTCTGGAGGGTGGGCATGACCTCAAAGCTATCTGCGATGCTTCTGAAGCCTGTGTCAGCGCCTTGCTGGGCATGGAGGTTGGATGTGTTTTTGCACATATAGAACATGTGTGTCTTTTCACAGATACCTACAGTATGTTCCTCTAACCACTGACCACATGTGCAACAGGTGGAGCCTCTGTCTCAGTCTGTGTTGGACCAGAAGCCCTGTGAAAATGCAGTGCTTTCTCTTCAGAAAGCCATACAGATTCATGGTGAGAACACAACATACTATGTAGCATCAAAAACCATCAGCAATATGACACTGAGAGGTCTTGTAGCATTTTGGAAAATATATAGAAACTCTTGCAAAAAGCACTGGAACAGCTAGTTAAATAACCAGATCATCATACAGATCTTCTATTCTACTCATTTGAAAGATTTTGTTGCCATTTTTTTTTTAAATTTATTTTATTCTCCATTTATTGCCTCAGTTGCCTGTAGTATCTTACTCTCTAAGGTTGGCCATTAGCTGTATAAGCCATAAACACCTTTAAACTGTCAAAATAAATAGTAAATAAAAAACAAATGTCCATCATTATCTTGTTTGAAGTGGAAAAAATGGCTAGCACACACTGGATGTGTTTGCTTCCAGCATTATTTCTCAAGAAAGTTGTTGTAATGGGAAAGTCAGTAATGGTCCTTGGGCTGAAATATGTGCTTTTATTTGAAAATGAGATCAAAGAAAAAACTTGCTTGCAAAATTAATAATTATACCACTATGTTCACTTCCTTATACATGAAAGGATTTCAAGTCAAGTCAGATTGTTTTAATATCGGCCGAAAAATCACACCGTGCTGCTGAACGAGCCGTACACCACACAGCATCCTCTGTCCGCAGATCTTCCATTCATAATAAAAAGAAACACCTCAAGACGAGCAACAGAGGAGGAAAAGTAAAATTACAACACCGTCAGTGTAGAGCGATTTTGCTTTTTTTTTTCAAAGGAATTTGTGCCTGTTTTTCTGACGTTTTACATCCGAATATTTTTCAGCTCGATTAAAAACATATTCATCAAGCTAAAATAAAAAATTTTAATTTTTCTTTCCATTTTTACAAGCCGCTCAGCACGTCTTCTCACGTCGCCCCTGCTGTCCGACCACCTCTCCTCCTTTACATCCCTGTCTCCCCATTTCTCCCTCCAGCCGTCCCACACACAGACAGACATACAGACACACATACACACACACTCACACACGGCCGCCCTGGCTCCAATTATCTTCAAACACTTCTCTGGCACACGACCTTCGCAACATCCCCTTCTGATTGCACACAAATGTTATCCCAACCAAATTAGATTAATTAAAAATATTTGAATAGCCACAAGAATGTTAAACCCATAATTTAGGCCCGGGGTGAAATATATGTGAGTTGCATTCGCAGCCAGAACACACACGCTCAGAGATGAGCACATTTGCAAACTCTGATTTTTTTTTTCTTTCTTTCACTTTGTGACACAGGACTCGAGGCCCTGAGAGAACAGATTGAATTTGAGTTTACATTCGTGAAATTATCAACATGGATATTTAGACCACGGGCTGTTTATGTCACAGTCATTGCTTATATTCAGATCAAACGGCTACAACTAGTGGATCAAACACCACGCAGTGCTCTTTAATAATGGAGACGCCTTCCCTCAAGGAATAATTCAGGATGAAAACAGCTCTGAAATACCAACAACTGCGGCCATTAATCTTTCTCTCTGCTGTTTTCCTCCCTCCTCGCCATCTTTTTTCCATCCTTTGCTTCCTGCAGGTGAGTACTGGCAGAGTTTGAAGGATTCGGCTGCCACAGCAGATATGTCCTACTTGCAGGCACAGAGACAAAGACTGAGACGAGACTCAGACAGCGAGGCTGTCAGCGCCATCGCCTCTTTGTCGATGGGGTCCCTCACATCTGACAGGTAGGGGCAGCTTTGTATTTCATATCTTCTGCTTTAGCACCACTATAATGTTGTACTTTATGTATGAGAAACCCTTGTCTTTCTTTTGGTTATCAAGGAAACAGTCTGAGAAATGATGGAGAAAGATGATTCTCCCTGAAGAAGACTCTCCTCCTCTCAACCAAGTCTCTACACACTCCACACACACAAACACGCAAAGCAGTGCTTTGGATCATCACTGGAAGCAGATGTCACCTCACAGAAACTGCACCTGCATTACTACTGGCTGCAGTCTGACCCCTCTGAATCAAACATACACACACTGATGACCAGCGGTCATCTGGGCCACATTCATACTCTCATCCCTCGCTGAAATGAGAGAAAGCTAAAAGAGACACCCAGATGCAGATTAATGAAGGGCTTTACTCCAGTAGCATCGGGAACAACATGACGTAGCATACAGTATACATCTTGAGAAAACACAACTCTGCAAATTTAAAGATTGATTTGAAATGACCCTGCGCAAGAGCCCTAAGACTGTTGTAGGGAAGGGTCAAAGGTCACCTCAGCTTACTGGAGCCACTCAATTTGAGCGGAAGAAGTCATCCCCAAAGGATATGCGAGTGAAGGAGAGCAAACGTATCCCTCGACCACGATGTCATTCTGCATGTGACGATCGAGCGAGTTTTTCTGATCATCTTGCACTGCATGTTTGTTCACATTATCAGTTTATTTGACACATTTGGAACACATTTCTTTCGAATGTCAACGTGACAACGTTTTTAAGAATCTAGAGTGAAGCTACAGTGAAGGCTCATATTGTTTAATTTGTATGTCCACATATTTTAAAAATTTTTTTCATCTTTTCTTTCTTGGCGTAATCAGGCGAGCGCGTGCAGCAACACCTCGGATTGCTGCAGTTATTGGTATCGCTCCCCGACAGATAAAAGACACGTCAGTCTCTGACAAAGTGCGTCTTAAACATGTAGACATGTTGTAGTTAGTATTGGTGGCATTAGTTACAATGAAGAGCTAATACCTCTAGTTGCTGGTATTGATATCGGGGGTGGGGGTGGGGGGGTATTAAACCTGTCAGATAAGACAAAAGTTACCCATGATGCCTCAGGGCAGCGTGACCACTCAGTAATGATTGTATAAGTGACAATGCACATCATATTTTAACATTTTGGATGAGACTCGCATCCAAACACTCACTCACACAAAGTGCACTTATCTTGCCCTCAGAAACGAGGGTTGAAACGACTCGGTTCTCAAAATCTGAACTTTGATTATGTTCTTAAGTGGATCAGTGTTTCTACCTGTGGATGAGCATTCCTGCTGTATTTGTTACATGTCTTTTTTTTTTCTTATTTGTCCTTTGTTCATCCTTTATGTAGCGCCAGTCTGTTTACTGTCATTGTCGGAGATGTTTCACTCCCTGGACCAAACAATGGCGTTTTAGTAGTTTAGTTAGGATGAAGCAATACTGAGATAGTTAAATATCCACACAGTGCAATTGGACACAGGTTAAGTACAACCAAAGTTTATGAGAACAATGTGCTGTCCATGGACTGGCATGGCCTAAAGAACTTCAAAGACTTTGAAGACTTTGCAAATGTTTCTTTTCTCAATCCAAACAGTCAAAAAGCACCAAAAAACGCAGGACATTTATATACACAAATTAATTCGACATGACTTCTATTTATATATTCAGATTCTGTGTCTTTGAAGTGCTCTTTGCATGTCTAACATGATTGTGATGGTGCTAATACAATATGTCTGGGTGTTTTTTTTTTTTAGTTTGTTTGTATTTTACGTTGCATTCTGTATGCAACTCACAACCTGTCCGATATTTGTTGATGTGATGAAAATGTGAAAAACGAATGACAGTGAGAGAGCATCAGCTCTACATCATGTAGAACATCCAGATGGAGGAGTGTAGCTTTAAGTCATTTTTAAGAAAATTCATGACAACGACCTGACATATCACGTGTCTTAATCAATGTAAATGATATATTTTTGTATTTGAGCCCAAATAATGAACCTTGTCCATACTCGGAGACCAAATTATCAGTTGAAGGATCATGCTGACCAACCTGTGTGAAGGTAGCCTTAACAAACTGGAATTTTTACTGTAGGTCAAGTCCAGTTTTCTTTATAACTGACTGCCTTGATTTTGTTTCTGTACAGTGTACATAGTAACATTGGTTTTGTTGTCTTACTTTTGCCTTTTTCTACTATTTTCACCCCAAAAAAAAAAAAACCCTAATAAAGGTAAATTATGTACATTTTGAATGAGATCAGTTGTTTCTTTTTCTACGCCAATTTTTCTTTGACTTTTGTCCTTTTTTTTTTTGGGTCATTTTCTGCAAATTCCTCACAGTGCCCTCCATCGAGCCATGCATCGCTGTCCTTTGACTATGAAAATATTGCACTTATGTACAGCCGTGAGGAAAACATTTATTGCCACAGGATATGACACAAGAGAGATGATCATAAGCAACTTAAAAGCAGTACAACAGCAACATGTTCAAACAGCGTGGTTACAAATGAATCTGCTCTACTGTGGCTGAAATCCCTCATCACCACTTTGGCACATTGTATAAGACACTTTCTGCTGTTTTATTTTTGCATTTTTCAATGAGAATAAGTTTGCAAAGATATTTTTAAAGCTGCAAGAAAAACAACAAAAACTACTTAAATGAGATCTTGCAATACAAAATGCAGCTTTCTAATAGAAAAGCTAAAGTAAAAACAGGGGTGGCTGAACTGGGATCAGTGGTTCAAGACTTTTTCTATTAAAGGCGGGAGTAAAGAATAAGCAGACTTTAAAGTAATACAGTGTGCATATACCAATTCACATACACTCTAAAAACACCAAAATACACAGAAAGCGATCCAGTTATTACAAAGTAGAAGATCTGCGCCAAATTCCTCGTGCTCTTCCTCTTCCCACAAGACAGGCCCTTGAGAGCCAGAGCGATTAGCTTATTAGCATTTTAGCTGTAAACATTCATTGGCTGTGACCACCCTCTAACCATCACTGTGCCATTATCATTAGTCATCTTAATGTCTGTCTGGCAGTGAGTCATCCACTGTGAAGAGTCGGGTGGATGAGGAGTTATCACGGTGTAACCGAAGGCACTCGAACCAGCAGCCATTTTGTTTCATTGTCACCGCAGGCCAGCTGTTCGTTGATTTTTAAAAAAATTTCCATTCAGTTTCATCATTCAAAGTGTTCAGCCCTTAGTTGGACCGTCACGGGCTCCTCGCCGGAGTTTCAGAAACGCTCGGTGAAGACTGGGAGACTACATGGAGTCAAGACTCGTCCAGAGAAAGAGTAAAGGTTTTTTTTTTTTTTTTTTGCAGTGGAGATATTTGTCAAGGCAGGAACAAATTTCTTCAAGTGTAGAGAAATTTCCATTTGTCAGTTTTCTGCAGGGAGAAGAAACACAAAGGCAAGTTAGCATTATGGGCATTTTACACCATTTGTCAGTCTTGACACACAACTTAAAAACCGGGCAAATGTGTTGAGGGTATAAAATGTGTGCACAGACAACAGAAAAACAAACACTTCTGTTTAGTGCAAAGCAGAAAAATCCCTGCAGCTCTTCAACTTCTTGTTTTAACAAGCAAACATTTCATCTGGGTCATTTCCAGCCTTCCCTAATTACAGTGTGCCCTTCCGCGATTCCACGAGAAGTCCTGCAAGTGGAAGTTAGATGCATGTGTGTGTTGTCCCATCACATGACTTTCATCATGCCCTGAAAGCATGAACATGTAAATTCACAACCAAAGGTGCTTTGTTTTTCATGTCACAAAGTATGGGACTGCCTCTATTGTGCTGTAGAGACGTTAAGCACCCTGCCTCAAATTTTTATGCCTGGTCAGTATTTCAGGTTGTAATGCTTACTTTCCTGTATTTAATGCATTTATTTTTGGTAATTACCTCTCTGAAAAGTAGTTTTTATTGGTACACCTGCAGTGGATTCAAATTAAGTATATCTGTTAAAGGAAGCACTTGTAAAGGTTTTGTGGGAGTCATTCCTTATTAACATTTTTAAATTATTCTATTTCTCTTTCTTTATGTTGTCTAAGCGTGCAGATTCTGATACACTCTGGGCTTGTGTTACGTGGTTCTTTGCTGCCTACGTGTCAAACCAAAAGTCCTTCCTCTATCCCTGCAGCTGTCTGACCAGCACACATACGAATGCATGGAGAAGCACATATACATGGAGCAGTCAAATATATACACACACTCGTGCACACACACAACCCTCCCACCTGTGCTCAGCTTTTAGTTTGGATCTCTAAAAATAAAGATGACTCTTAGAAGCCACGACTTCTGGATGAGGCTTTTAAAAACGCAGATGAGCCGCAGAGGACTTTACATCTGGTCCCAGATCAGCCAGCAATGAAAGCCAGATATTTAATATGTGCAGAAGAGCATCCAACAGCTGGTCAGTCCAAATTGTAAAACACACACACACATATGTGCACAGACGCAGCAGAGCCAGGGGTTCCGGCACAGGAAAGAGCAGTGACAGGCATTGTGATTATAGTATAAACAGAAGGGAGAGTCTTGTTTGTTCCAACTCAGACTGAACAATCGTTTCATTCTGAACATCTCACGCTGAGCCAGACACCCACACATCTTCAAAATCGTGCTCATGAAAATGCACAAAAGTGTCCGCGGTGACTCGTGTTCATGTGTGTGCATGCTATGGACTTCCAAGGAAAATATAAAGTGTTGTTTTGCACTGAAAGTACTACATTTTAGAAACTTTACTTTCTGCTTTTTTTTTTTTGTAATATACTTATCAATTGAACAAAAAACAAACAACCATCTATTTGATTTCTTTATAAAAATCTGGGTGGAACACCATGCAGAACATTTTAAATCCTTAAATGTACGTTTATGCAATCACACTTGCACATGCTTTTTCTTAAATTCCTGAATATATATAAATTACATATGTATAATCTGTCTATGTATTAGCTGTCTGTCTACGCTCCGACTCTATAATATATTTTTGTATGTTGGTCTCTCTTAAAGAAGAGATACTGATGTTGTACAACATCTTTAAATAAAGGATATAACAATAATTCACTGCAATCAGATACAACATGATAAACAGCCTTAAAAGAAGGAACGTTACAAGCACATCATGTGATGTCAGTTGTTTGAGTTATTTTGTCCACCCCCTGTGTACCATCTGCCACAGAGGACATGTAGAGGGGAGTATTTTTAAGCTTTAGAAAACTCTAAAATTTGGATGAATCCCATGTTATTTTTGCACGAATGGCGCAGTATTATGCACGTTATTTAGGACAAGTACACATGACCTCATCAGTGCACACACACAAACACACACTGTTTTAAGACACATGCACACATCCGTGCACACTCCGCCTTTGCAGTGTCCTGACCCTTTCTAACCTCAGCTCTTTCCTAAAATTGCATGTTTAGGTCGTGCAGGCGCAGGCCTTGAGTTTGTAGCACTTTCTGTGGCGGCCCCTGCAGAGCTAATGATAACAGGCAGAGCAGGCAAAGTGGTAGGTAATAACTACAGCGATGCGTTCAAGGACAGTTGTGTCCACAAGCAGGGGCCTTGGCTGACTGGAGCCCCCCCGCCCGATGTCTGGTGAGTTAATTCAGGGTGGAACACCTGCAGTGTGCACATAGCAGCAGCAGCATGTGTGAGTCTGGACAGTGTAATACATATGTATATATACATGGGTTGTATGAAGCTCATGTGCAGTAGTACTTGTAGTATCATTTGTGATTGTGCATGAATGCTGCATATGTTTGTAATCGTTTAAAAGTCTGTTCAGAGAACTGTGTCTGCCTGTTTTCAGTGTGTTTACCTTGACCTGCGATCTAGCTGATAGAAAAGTGTGTAGCACTGAAACCCAGATTCATCTTTACGCAGTCTCTGCTCCTCACCATGTCCCCACCCGCCCATCTCTTCTTTTTTTTTTTAAATAAGCGCTTTTATGTTGTCATTTTTTTTTCCCAAAAGGCTTCATAGCTTCCTTTTTGAAGAAATGTAACTAAGTCTGACCAAACTAAAACCAGAAGATGGGAGAGATAAAAATCACTGAAACAACATCTGCAAATGTATTCCTGTTTACATATATGCACATGTTTGCACACACACACACACACACACACACACACACACACTGCTGCACAGCTAATTAAAGCTCACTACAAACACATACACAACAAGTACACAAGAACATGCACTGATATACACAGGCCCGTGTGCCTGACCCTAACCCTGGTAGACACACCTTCCTAATACCTCACAACTGTTTCCAATCTAAAGGTTCCTGCTTGTCTGGGCCCTGGCGAGGCCTGATTGCACGATATAAGATCCTGAGGAGAGAGGGCAAGGCTGCAGGGGAGAGAGAGAGAGAGAGAGAGAGAGTGATGTGCCTCCACTTTTTTTCCCTCCTCACTCTCCCTTTCTTCCCCTCTCTACCTCCCTCCCCCCTCGCTGTACCTGTGCAGGAATCTGGTGTCTGTTTAAAATGGTTTAAAAAAAAAAAACCCTAGAGACTGTAGAGGAAAACATTTGTCTTACATTCATCAGAGATCTGTCAAACACTGGCGTGTCGATGATGATGATAATGTGCTTTTAGTTGATTTTAGTTTATAAAGTGAAGCAACCAAGATGCTCAGAGGAGCTTTTGTTTTTTCTTCTTTTTTTTAAATTAACGCTCTACCCTTGATTGTGTTTTATTTAAGTTACTGCACTAATCGTGTTCACCTTATCTGCTGCAGCCATGGAAATGGCTGAGGAAATTATTTTTATAGTTCCTATTATCAAAGTGTTTTTGGGATGCATGGAGGGTTATTAATGAAAAACAAATTGAAAAGAGATATATAAAGGTCTGTAAAGAGGTGGGTAGACATTTTTGTTTGTGACTGAATGTGTTAAAACAAGAAAATGGTAAATACATTTTTTTCATGTATTTTTAACCAATTCAAATATTGTTTTACAATTTTGTTTCCCTTTATTTACTTTGTATTACAACTTTATACTTTTACATAACTTATATTTTAAATTACTTTTATTTAAGACAAAATGTCTCATTAAATAAATGTATTTTTTAAGAGTCCCACCAAAAATTGAAGAACCATTTGTTGGATTTGAGAACTTCTAATGTGTATCACAAATATTTATACACAATAACTGATAGTATAGTACTCTTTTTAAAATATGTCAAATAAATAAATAAACAATAATCTGGTAAGTTATAATGATTAGCTAATGAAAATTATTTTAAGAGCTGAGGTTTAAAGAAAACACATTCACATCAACACTGAAATTAAACACTGATATCACAATTACCTGAAAAATAATAATGCAATATATTTTTTGAGACCTTTTTTTAAAGCATGCTTTTTTCTATATTTTGATAAAAATTAAAATTTTCAGCAACTGAGACGATACAAAGTGAAGCCAAGTTTTCTTAGGTTTTAGTCCTGCTATATTTATTCATGTGAAGGAAAATACATTTTCTACATTGTGTTTTGACTGCACACATTTTACCTCTTTACATTTGTGCTGAAACATTTTGATTTACATATAAAACCATTTAAGGTGCAATTATTGTGTTCCTGATTAGTTTTGCTGTATAAAACAAAAACATAAAATTTTTAGATAATAAAACTCCAAATGAAGACTTTTCATCATCGTTGTACTTCGTGTATGTCCACATTATTTATTCCTTCTTTGATAAAATTAACAAACCATTTTTATTTATTTTGTTTGCATCGTGTTTGTTTTTGTCAGTTGAGCTGAAAGACCACGAACCAGCAAACACTCTTAAGCGGGAGTTCATTTTGGAAAGAATTCAGCATGAAACATGTAGAGCCACAAACTGTGTGTGCATATGTCTGTTTGACACTATTCTCTGCACAAATGTGTGTGTTTGCGTATTTGATCCATACCTGAAGGGCTGCAGTGGAGCAAATGATAGCCCTGGAAAATACTGTGGGACAGACAAGGGAGAGAAGCGGAAACAGTGGAGGGGAGCGGGATTAAGTATTGGAGATTTCTGTGACTTAAACTATGGAGGTCGAGTAAGATGAGAAATAACTGCAGCGGTTTATGAAAAGGTTAAAATCAGACCATGAGGGGAGAAGAAGGTTTAAAGGTCAGGAAATGGGTGCAGACACAGACAGAGCTGGGGAGGGAGGGGAGATGTGGACACGAGAGGGTGTATGAGAGAAGTTCAGTGGGGTCCTAGTGGCTGGTGGACATGGCCCAGGCCCCCTCCATCCTCCAGACGGAGAAGGCGTAGCTGAGTCTTTCGTGGGCCAGGTAGTTGCAACTGGCCAGCTTGGCATCCATCTCATCGCTCTGCAGCACCTGGTAAAGGAAGTCGATGTAGCGTGAGGCCAGCTTCAGAATCTGGATCTTGCTCAGCTTGTCTGAAGGTAGTGTGGGAATGATCTTGCGTAGAGAGGCAAAGGCATCATTCAGGGATTGAGTGCGTTGACGCTCCCGCACGTTGGCAATGACGCGCTGGGAGTGGAGCTCCTCGAAGGGCGGCTCAGGCCTGGGTCCCAAAGTCGTTGGGGCCAACGACACCACCGTAGAGGGGCTTTTCTTCATCCTCTTGGGCCCAGACGGCAGCAGGCTGCTGGGGCTACCTGTGCTGCTCTCCTCTGCCTGACTGAGGCTGTCCTTTTTAGGATAAGGTGAGCGTTTTCGATTTCCTGGTTGTAGGGACTTTTTTGATCCTCTCTCCAGCTCTTCCTCGCTGGCCCCCAGCCCTCCTTCAGGGGAGTTGGTGCAGGACACCTCTTCTCTCATTCTCCTGTCCACTAATGACCTTCGAACCACGGCTACAAAAACTGGATGGTGTGAGGCTCTTTATCACTTCAGCTTACAGCTTCAACAAAAAAAACAACCTCAGCTTGACAAGTTTGTGTAAGTTACGGTTGCTGAAGCTCCATCGGATTGGACGTCTTGTCGTCCTGTTTCCTGGTTACCTTGTTAAAATTCTTACTTTCACATTCCCCTCTAAACCTGCCAGACAGAACAACAACAAACCATCTGACAGGCAGGTCCACCGCTGCCTCTTTTATACCCAAACACTAACCCGGAGCCTGCGGGCAGTTCTTATTGGCTCAACCGACTTCCAGAGGGTGTGGTCCGGCCTGAAACAGGCAGGAAAGCAGGAAGTGTGCATTAGCTGGGCGGGTGATAGAGAAAGGGGGTAAGTGGCTCTCTCAGCCAATAAGAAGTGCCGTGTCTAATGTTGCAGAGATGTCTGAGGCTTTATGGGTTCCAGATTTGGGCTGGACCGTCAGAGCGCCTGCATCCTCGTGTCTACACAAACCTTGTATTTCTGACAGTCACCACGTGTAAGCTTTAACATGTAATACTTTTATGATTATAATGGCGCTCAAAGCTTTTCTTTTTTTTTTCCTTTAAAATTCAAACACAAGTGAGTTCATGTAAGCATGTGCACGGTCATGTTCTTTATCATCCTGACAATCAGAATCTAACTAAAAAACAAATGGATTCAAACACCAAGCAGGATTTATGGGTATAATAATGTATTTCATAATGTGGAATTTACATTTATAAATCATGCATGTTGCCATGACAGGCCATAAGGTGCAGCAGATTTTTCAGAAAGACGTTTTTCCTCAGCCAGTTTTTACAAAGATGTGAGTTACAGTTTACATACCAGCCTCTGTAAACGTCTTCAGACATCCTTTTCACTCCGAATGTAACACCTTGACTGAAAAGTTCTTAATGAATAAGCGCAGCTTTAATATCACCGCTGACATCAGTTGTCAGGTTAGGAAGGGAGGACTGCCAGGACCCTAAATAACCCCTGACCTGAGTGGCCCAGTGACCTCAGTCTGCAGAGGTGAGAGAGCACCTAATTGTGCCATCCATGGCCTCGAGGCAGGGTCGACACATGTTCCTCCACAGCACGAACCCATCTGGGTCTGCAGCCACTTAAACGCATTTTCCACACGTTGGCAGTCGTGACACAGCAGGTAGGCCCCTCATGAGAAAATGACAACAGGTTGTTCAGTGTGTGCAACCTACAATTTAGACAAATGACTAAATCTTGTGCAAATTTACCTTTGAATCTCTGTCAGTTTCCCAACAACAACCAAAACCGTTTATACCTTCATGCGTCATGACTTGAGTGACTCATCTGTGGATCACTGCAGAGAAATCTTGTGGGGAGTTTTCCGCCTCTCTGAGCTGTAGAAATCTTGTACTTTTTGATGACAGCATACTGAGGGGCAGCCTTTACATTTCGATCCCTCCAGCTCCATAAAACTGGTTACATCTTTGATGTTTCCAAAACTTTAGAAACATCACATAAAGACACTCATAAATTGGTATTATTTACAAACACGGGTTTTATGGATCGTAACTAAACCTCGTATCAGTTTCTATATGCTGCCTGACAGCCTCCAGCCAACAATTTGGATGTGATTGGCGCAGCATTTGAAGGATTGAATGTGCAGAGAGTGGTTCAGAAGATTTTTGATGAGCCCCATGATTGCACTGGTTTACATTTCATTCACAGAGAGCGGAAAGTAGCTCAATCCCAGTTGGGTTCAATCAACTTAGAAGAGAAAAAAAAAGAACTCATCTGGTCATCAAAGCAAGGCTGTGGACAGAAACAGTGAATTATATGAGGTTACATTTACATAAGCGGCCAAGTCAGCTCCAGGATTAACTGGTATTAAAACTGAGGCCTGCTGGGAGCTCTGGTGGAGACAAAGAAAGGACAGGAAAGTCATTGTTGCTCAGGCTAATCTCGGAAGCTGCTGCTTACCTTTAGCAAAAGCGTGGCTCTGTGCCACCGTCATGGAAAAAATGAGCAAACATAAGCGGGTAGGCCTACAAGAATGTCGTGGCGCATAGAAGAGGAGGAAAAAAGAAGGAGAGAATAGGAGAAGAATGAGAAAAGGGGAAAAGAAAAAGGAGAAGAAAGGAGAGGGACAAGGGGGGAAAAAAGTGAGGCTGTCCAAACAGAACCAGATGCAGGAGTGTGGAGGCTCGTTTGATCTCGATCCTCATAGGCTGATTGATGTTGCACATTTCATTTCCTTGTCAAAGTCCTGACATAATGTTTCACTAAACACTCAGACCTGCTCTCATCTTTGTTCTATTTCCACAGGGGTCATAATTAAGCTTTTTTAGACCTGAAAATAGATCATACACATATCAATATATCAACATACACTATATAGGCTTACATACACACACACAGGGGAGTTTGGATATCCAAAGGGCCAGTATATTGTCTTTTTCTCTCTCTCCACCATATGGTTTTGCCCTGACTGAAATACAGCACTGAAGAGTAGCCACGCTTACACTTTGAAGTTCAGGGGAAAATATCTTTATGTTCGTAATGCAGTCAATTCAATTACCATCATGTACCAAGAAGTCAAAGCTCCGTGGTGACAAACTCAGCTGGTAGGAGCACGGCGGTGTGACCAATCATAAGTGATGTGTTTGGAAATCCATACTGGCCCAACAAAACGAACCAATCATTGAATTCCTCCTCACCTTCACCCCTGAGAATTTCCTCACCCTCCTGGCTGCTGTTATTGAAGTTTGCACACAGCACACTACAACTATACCCATCCTTCAAGAGCTCCATCCCTCCCCAGGAGCTTATAGTGACACAAAGGCAGACATCTGGGACCCATTTCCCCTCCATGGAGAAGCCCTTCCTGTGGGGTATCCACTTAGAGGGGTTTGGGAGGAGTAGGCTGGGGGTGTGCAGAGGGGTGAAGGTGCCTGGTAGGTGGGGGATGGTGGTGGTGGTGGGAGCCTGAAGATTAATAATGAGGCAGAGAGGTGTGGATGATCTAAACACACAGTCAAGTCTTCTCTTGCCTTTCCTGGTTCAGGACCTGTTCAATTATAGAAATACTTTGA
>VUQS01028180.1:0-11805 GCA_015108495.1 Heterochromis multidens | reverse complement strand
TGCCCATGATTGTGGAGAGGTTGGAAAGTAAGAAATTGATTCTGTGGACAGGTGTGTTTTATACACATAACGTGCTGAGATCAAGAGTATCTGTAATTGATTGACTGATTGTAATCTCTGTGCCAGATGGGCACACAGCCAGTCTGTGGGAGCCAGAATTCTGGATGGGTTGTAGGGGATCAAATACTTATTTCACTCAATGACATGCAAATCAATTCATAGCTTTTACGTAATGTGTTTTTTCTGGATTTTTGGTTGATATTCTGTCTCTCTCCATTCAAATGAAAATACCATAAAAATTAGAAATTGTTCATTTCTTTGTAAGTGAGCAAACTTACAAATTCAGCAGGGGATCAAATAATTATTTCCCCCACTCTATGTGCAATGAACTGGCATTCTTGTTGCCTTTGAAATGGTTGCTTCAGAGATGGGGACCAGGTCTGCAAACACTCGCAGTCAGTTGCCATCTTGAAAGTGACTTTGGTGCGTTAAGGTAGTGATAAAACAGCAACAACATGGAGTCAGTCTGCTATCAGTTTGCGATTGAAAAGGGTCAAGTTGGCAATTGCATGCCATTTGTTTGTGATGATATGGCGATGAAAAATACAAATCTGTTCCCATCTACATACACAGAAATTCACATGAAGTACTTACAATCAGAGTCCAGCCAGAATCTCATAGACCTGAAACAGAAATTCAGAGCCAAAATAGGATGGCAATTTAACAGCAAAATGATAGGCGCTCCTCGGCAACCTCGCTTTTATATAGGAATAAAACCAAAATACAACCAGCTGGCAACCAGCTGAGTCGAGTCTCCTATTGCAAAGAGACACGTCACAGACGAGTTGTGCTCACAGGCGCAGACTCACTCAGATGTATTGAAACGTACTGATTTTCTGTCTGTGCTTACAAATCAGATGATGTGATGATTATTTGCAAACATTCGCCAGTGTATCTGAGGGTGATTGCAGTCACTCTGAGTTGGACTCCAACTGTTTGGAGACAGGTTGCCTCCCATCAGGTGAGCTGTGCAATCACCTTGGTCCAAAAGTGGTGATGAGCTGGTTGCTGCAACTACTTGCAGTCGCCTAATCGCCTAATGTAAAAAAAAAAAAAAAAAAATTTCAATGCAACCACCACTTTTTTTGCCGTCCTCTTTTTACTGTAGTCTGACTGAGATACAGCATAAGTTGTTCGAGCTGTGGGTGGAGCAGTGTTGCTGCTTCCTTTCTTTTCTCTCAGATCAGGTGCCTGCAGCACGCGGGTTGTAAATAGGTGTGTGACACATACCTGAAGGCAGTCTGGCCAAAGAATGGTGAGCTATTAAAAAACAAACAAACAAGAAACAAACAAAACCAAACAAAACAAAACCAAACAAAAACCACAGAAACAATAAAAATTTAAATCAGAAACAAATATCAGTTTAAGAAAAGATTTTTTGTGTGTTTTACTTTGATGGAGTGAACAAAGAACTGAAAGCGGGTCACTTTTTTATGCAAATGAGCTGTGACGCACCGGAAACGGAAGCACCGTTTTTTTCTCGTTCTTTTATTTTCTTTCTCGTCCCCCTCCGGCCTGACCTGCTCAGGAGTTTTAAACAGAAGAAAATGGAGTACAAACTGATCATGGCGGTCTCCGGCTTCCCGAGTCTCTACGACATGAACTCGCCGACGTACCGGGACCTGAACATGAGGAGCGACGCGTGGCGGCAGGTCGCGGAGATTGTCGGAGTCCCAGGTGAGTGTTTCAAGTTTCAAAACCGCGCTGCGACCCCCGCCTGTCGTTCCAGCTGACACACACGGAGCAGTTTTAATGTGGAGGAGACGAAAAGCTTCAAAAAACTTTCAAATTTTCAGATTTTCATCAAAGAGAAAAGATCAAAACAAATACTGTCCGACTCTTATTATGTTCCGACGCTCTGCGGCTCTCAGCTCCGGGCACAATAGTTCCTTTTGAGGACTTAAAACAATCATCACTTTATATATTTTTTTATTTGTTTATTTATTCATTAAAGTTTTACAATAATTTAATGAAAATTTCGGGACATCAGCGCTTTCAGTTGATGCGTTTTTGTTTAATACGTCAGTGACTTCTGTAAAATATAAATAATGCACCTTTTAAAATGCAGTTATTACTCATACACCATAAAATAAAGGTGTACATTTTTGGCAATCAGCTGGTTTTTGAAAAGGAGATTTTTCTAGTGGCGATGACTGCCATAAGATTTTACTCATGTAGGTTTTCTTTTTTCTAAATCGCACACATAAAAATCCACCTGCATTTCTAATATAACAAATGAGATTTGGCCGATGAAAAGAAAGGAAAAGGAAACGAAGAAAGGAAAAGGAAACGAAGAAAGGAAAAGGAAACGAAGAAAGGAGCTTTTTATGAGTTTCTTTTGTTATTTATGGGTTTGTAGGTTATAAAGTTAGTAGGTCTCCTCGATTAACAACATAATAAAAATGATTGACTTTTATTATAATATTAAAGTTCAATACTGAACAGCTGGACTAATTTCAGCTGAAGATTAGAGGCGATAAAGAAAAACTGAGCAGCCATCACACCTGCCTGCTGTTTGGACTCATGGAAAATATAATAGTTTTTAATTATAATTGGTAGTTATTAGACAGATCTCATAACTGTGTGTTCATTCAGTCTTCATTGTTTTTGTAAAGAAATTTTAACATCAGTGTAAAAAAAGTGCCTGTTTGCTGGTAATCTAAACAAATAAATATAAATAAAAATTCAGAGAATTTTGATCATTTCGAATTTTTTAAACAAACAGCCTAATATAATAAGTCCTAATATAATAAATCATAAATAAATTAAAGGAAAAGTAATATAAAAAGGAAAAAATATACCAAAAAAAACCCCGTTTGTTGTGAGAATGAGTTTGAATGTTCGGCTGTTTTTCTTTTTTTCTTTTTTAATTTCTATTTATTTATTTAATTGCTTTCCCCCCCTTTTGGTTGGTTTAATTAATTTCCAGTAGTTAATTATTTGCTTTAGTTTTATTTTTGTATTCTATTGATTTTTATGGACTCCTCAGATTATATAGGCAGTAGGGCTGCTCGACTGAGAAAACAGCAAATGATTGATTGTTTCAGAGGTTCGAATCAGAGAACATTTAGAACAGTTTCAGCTTTTTTAATTAAAATGAAAATTTAAAATAGGTGCAGATTATCTTGGAGTTGATTGGCCAACAGTATTCAGTCTACAGCTCAACAGAGGTATATGTTACACTAAAGAAAGAGCAGAAAACAAAATTACAGATGCTTTTTTTGGTCATTTCACAGGGAAATTGGTTATTTGTTTGCTTTTGGAATCATTTGTAATCCGATTTATTTGTTTGGATCATGTTTAGTTTGTAGCTCTGCTGAAGAGCTGTGTTTTCTCAGTGATTGATTGGCTGAGTGATTTTCTGTCTGAGTGTTGTACCTCACTTCTTCTTTGGTTGGGGAGAAAAACTTGACAGCAGCACATTTAAAAGAACTTATTTTATTCTTTTCTAATTATGGTATGACTTAAGAGGCCACTGTGCATCTTCTTTGGCAGTATAAACTGAATATAAAGTGAATAAATGCTAGGATTAGTTTTAGTTGTTGTGTGTGGGTTGAAAATAAAGTGTGTAACATGTGACTGCGTGGCTCACTGGTTTTGGACACAGTAGGAACAGTTTATTGTTAGATTTGATCTTTTTATCATTTAATTAAAGTGAACACGTTGTTTCCTTCATTAGAGTCGGAGTGCAGAAGGAAGTGGAAGACGCTAAGAGACCAACACAGGAGGGAGAGGCAACGCGAGAAGGAGAGACGCGAGAGCGGCATCGGGCTCTTTAACTACCGGCCGTGGAGATACTCGTCGATCCTGTCGTTTCTAAACCCATTCATCGATGCCCGGGCGGCGGGCACAAACGGCTGGGCTCTGGACCCGCAGCCCTCTCAGGTCCAGGTGGCTGAAATGGTCGGCTGCAGCACGACCACAGAGACGCGGAGTGACGACGACGAGAGTTACGGTTCGTAGCTGACACTGAGCTCTGCCTGATGTTCAGAGTGGCCAAAGCAGCTCGTACAAAATTAAAAATAGTTAGTGTACATCAGAGGACTCAAGAAATAAGAGTCTCATTTCTTTTCTTTATTTGTCGTGAATATCTACTGTGCACGGCGATGTGATTGGCTAAACTGTTCCCATTTCAGCTGTTGATTGGCTTTTTAAACAGCACGGGTAGGACGACTGCCATCTTTGCCGTTTGCCTTTTCTTCCGTGGAATTCCATAAAGGAATTTTTTTCTCTTTCAGACCTCCTTCTCTAAAAGGTCACTTCCTTCTGATTGGCCAGCCTTTGGAAGGCTGCAGAGAAATGTTTGAATCCTAGTGTTTGCTGACAGTAATTACTTTTGCATGCATGTACCTCATTAATTTAAACTTTTTCCATGTTTAATCTGACCATCTGGGTCTCTGACAGGTCTCTAATTAATATTTCTGTTGTGATTTGAGATCGATTTGGACCCACAGCGTCGCTTCTGGTGTCGAAATCAAAGTTGTGTGCTGAAAGTTACATGTGATTGTTTTGTCTGTTTTTAGGCTTTGCTGTAGCAGATGCAACAACGACAACATCTTCATCCTCATCCTCAGAGTTCCTCCAGAGGAAGCGACCGCCTTCTGCCAGCTTGGACCCCTCTAGATCCAAAGAAGCGAAGGTTGAGGTGAACTCGGGTGTTGCGGCCGCAGATGACAGCATGCAAACACAGCAACACGCCAACATGAAGGAGCTGTTTGAGATGATGATGCACTCAGTGACATCTCTGGCTACAACTTTAGCTTCTTCGCACTCTTCCTCGCAGCCTTCAGAGCAGCAGACACCTCCCACACAGTCTTCAGTCCCACAGCAGGATCCGCAGACTCATTGCAGCCCTTCGCCATCCTGGACCGCGGCGCGGCTGAACCAGCTGAAGACAGAGGAGCCGGAAGGCGAGGTGGCTGAGCTGCTAGTCCACACAGACGATGAGGAGGTGGAGGAAGATTGCCGCCCCGTGTCTCCCAGGCCGCCCCGGGCAAAGAGGAAGAGCATTGACGGCCTGCTGGAGGAGTTCCTCAGGAGGATGGAGGCCAGGGAGGCCCAGAGGGACTGGGACGTGGACCAGAGGGACGATGTGACGCTATTCCTACTGAGCTTGGCTCCGGCCATGAGGAGACTGACGGCGGAGAAACAGTCGTGGGTCAGAACCAAGATGCAGCAGTTTCTGCACGAGGCCGAGTTTGGCACCATGAAGTTCCAGTGACTCCACAAATATTTTTATAGATTTTAACAGAACCTCCTCCTAAGAGGACAGACTGAAGGGCGTTTCAATCTTACCCACAGAGTCCAGAGGTTCTTACTTTTTCTTAGATCAGACAGGTGCTTTGTGTAGTTTCACTTGTTTTGGCCTTCAGTCTGTCCCTGATGACTTCAGATCCTGCTTTTCTGTTTCTGTTTGAATCAATGACTGAACGGAAGTCCAGAGGCCTGAACTACAAAATAGGATGTGGGGCTTATTGAGGTAACTTCAGGCTTAACATTATGCTTTCAGTGTTATGAAGGTGGCTCAGTGGTGACTTATACTGCAAACATAACCTCCAGAGATGAACGGTTCAGTAGTGCCACCAGTCCTAGAAAAGGTCTGTGGACGTCAGTGCTTGGGTAGTAAGAGGGTCTCTAAAGGTTTGATCGTTCTCTGATGTGAATATGTCCAAAAACAGTTTTTCATGACCAAGTTTATTCCTGCAAGATGGCTGGCTGCAAATTTAAAACTATTTTATTGTTCTGTAAGCCTTAAAGTAGTGATTTGATCCTAAAATGGAGCATCTAAGTGTTGTACTTTTGCACATAGACTACGTTTGAATTCTGTTTTTTTTTTTTTATTCTTTACTCGCTCTCTGACTGTTAAACAGCACAGCAGATGAAAGAAGGCAAAAACCTTTAACGCACATTAAATGATAACTTGTTCCTCTGACCTAGGACACATTTAGAGCTGTGATACTGACAAGTCTGTTAATACAGATCTTTTCCAGTCTTACTCATTATAGCATTTAGAGCACACACACATTTATACCGCAGCTTTTAATACTTCACTACTGTAAAGCACTTTTCTTGTTACATACACTCACATACCCTTTCTTTGTGTGACATTCAGCTTGTATTATGTGTTTAACCTCTTCATATTTTTCTAATATGCCACAGACTCCGCCTCTTTCATGTGAACATGCTCGTAGATCGATTAATAAACCCAGGGGTGACTTCTCCACTTTTCCCTGATTCCTGATGTTAGATTAAGTGAAACCAGATAATGTTGAAGGTGAAGTTGCTTTGGAGCACAGGTTTCAGTAAAAGCATCCTATTTATTGCGTTTCTGGTCCTAAATTCAAGTATCACAGATTTCCTCCTCTTCTCTGTCAGTGACTTCAAATATTTCTTTACCTCAGGTAAGGCTTAAATAAAATATTTAATGATTTTCAAATGACATGATCCTGAAACAGAGACCTGAAAACAGCTGAAATCTTGGTTAATGCTCCTCTTGAATCACCTTGTTTGAGCTTCAGATTGTGTTGCGTCGTTCTGTTCACAGCATTCATTTTATTTTATCTACAGATTTTCATGTTTTCGAAGAACGGTCACACTGAAACCAAAGCCTACATTTTAAATGACATTCACTGATATCGAGGTCAAACTGACCACAGTTAATGTCGCCTCTAAGTCAGGAGTGCTGTGATATACCAGTACTGATGGCAACTGTCAGTAAAAAAACAAATTATTATTAAATTATTAAATTAAAGGTTGATTTTCTGTTAATAATACACGTGATGAAATTGTAAATAATAGTTGTAACTATTGCCAGTAAACAGTTAAAGCTCCAACAGCCGGTGGCAGGATGATACAGTAATGAGTGAGCCGCTGCGTGGCTGCTGGAGCACGAAGGTTTAACTCGGAGATAGAAGTTTCCTCCCCCGTGTGAGAGTCTGAGGCCACACCATTTGTAGATATCATGAAGTCTGATATTGTGAGCGCCCTGTTTGAACTGAAAGCTCCATGAATGAAAGGAGAAAAGCACATTTTGTATTACAGAAAAGTTTGTATCTGTAGTTTTCCACAGTGTACACCTGACATTACTTAAAGTAATAATAATAATCTGATTTTTCCAGATGGCATTAAACACCTAAGTGAAGAACTTTTTGGAGAACGTGGTGGTTTTCTGTTACTTTTGTTTGTCTTCGGGACTCTGGCTGGTAGTCCTTGTTTGTTTAATATATGCTGAAAGGTTATTTACTCCTGAAGCAGAACATTTATTCATGTTTTGTAATCTTGTAGCTGATTTGATTTTTTTTTTCTTGTTTCTTTTTGTTTTTAAAAAAAATAAAAATTCTTTTTCCAGTCATTTGTGTTTTTATTTCTAAATGAATCTTCAACATGAGAACTGATTAATGGTTAGAGTAAACTTCATATATATTTGCAGTTGTATGCAAACATCAGAGCAAATTGCAGCAAATATTAAAGCATTAAGCATAGGTTTGGGCACCCCATTACCTCATTATAACGCATAAAGCAAGCCAGGAGCTTCGTTAGGAACTGATTACTAATTAAAAAAAACAACTTGGAGCGTGCAGCAGTGAATATGTCACCTCAATGTGGAGTTTTCAGAAGCTCACCTCATGCTGTGACGTGATGCACTGATTTACCAGGAAATTGGAGATGCAAGGACATTTTCTTATATATTTATGCAAACTGTTTTTCCCTTTCTCTGTAATAACATAAGGATTATTGAACAAGCACACAGGGCTCTGACCCTGGGGCTCAAAGGGTCACAGCCTCAGTTTGAAGGTCTGAGTGAAATGTTTTGGTCCATGAATGTCCATGAAGGGGCACAAATGAACCTCCAGTGACTGTAAATTTATGATTGCATTTGTTTTTTTCTTTTCCATTCGGTTTAGTTTTAGTCTTTTTTAAAATAAAAATCTTCTCCCCCTTCTCACAGTAAACTTAATTAGTATTTCACCACATGAAGGGCAGAAACATTTTGTCCATTAATCCGTCAATGAGCATGTATGTGGTCCAACTTATAAACAAAAATAATACACAATTAATAAAATATGAAGATTTTTCCAGACAGAATAATGTATAAAACTTTTATTCAATTTAAAAAGGAAATTAAACTTACTAAAATATTAATTTCGTTCGACCCTAATTTAATTTAATTATTTTTGTTTTTAAATAATGTAATAATAATTTCTCATTAGCGCAGGTGTTGGTTTTAAACTGAAGAAACGTCGCCACCTGGCGGCGTCTCGTAAGACTGCAACTGAAGCACGTTCTGTCCACAGTCAGCTGATCAAAACACGGAAGTGGTGGAACACTGAGCAGCGTGAGAGGAGAGGAGCTGCAGGAGCGGACAGATATCTTCTTCTGTGGATTTATGAACCTTTGAAACGTCCTTTCCTCGTTCCCGCGGGACCCTGAATCGTCAGTGCCTGTTTTCTGTGAGTCACGTGACATTATTGTTTGCCTCTTTTTAATCTGTTTCAGGGTCCATGAGGTCATTTCCTCACCTGCAGACCACATCAGACCAGGTCCTGATCAGAAACTGCTGCAGCTGGACTCGTTAAACCTGGACTAGTCCAACAGGGACTGTCCTTAAACGCAGTTTATGACTCATAAAAGATGATTTTACTCCTTTAGACCTCTTAAGTGGACACATAAACGCAGAAAAACTCAAGGTGCTGCAAAAGCAGAACTTAATATTTAAGTTTATTTTTAAAGACACCATAAGGACAAGTTTAGACCAAAACCCAGCAGAGATTTGATTTAATGAAGACTGTATCGCACCTGGTGTAGACAGAAACCACCGTGCATGGGCCCGATTAACAGCAGAACAGCTAGAGGTTTCCTAAAGATAGTTTGTAATTCTGTTTGTACAAACTAAATAAATGTAATAAAAATGTAATGTCACCATTTTTCCAGACCAGCTCCAGTTTCCTTTTTCTTAACTAGATTAACAAGGGTGTGAAAAGCATGGTTAGAAAACAAATTAAACCCTGTTTTTAAAAACCTGAAGGTGAATACACTGAATTCTTTCTCAGTCATCTTCAGAAAATGTGACCTTTTCCACGTTTTGTGCACATTCATTTTCATATATTGTAAAACAGAATTAGCCCCAATAATAAAAAAAAAAGCTCTGAGGTAACCAAACAAGCAGAAATCTTCCTGTAATGATAATAATTAAGCTCAGTCATCAAATATGTGATGGGTTAATTTTCATTATAGGGTTGGTATAGTCGATACCTATACCCAGGAAAATACTCGATACCATTTTCGATACCACGGGGACGATTTTGACCCCGTCTTGCAGCAACAGAAGTGATGACGAAGAAGTCATCTCAAAAACGTTAACTTGTTAATTTTAGATAATTTCATTACAGATTGTGAGGGTAAAATATATTTTAGAACCTACTAATAAACAAAGGGTACAACAAACACCACAATACCTAACATCTAAATCATTTAATTAATGTAGAAGAAGAGCATTATGGAGCATTTGGATAACTGACCTCTCAAAATTCCTCCTAAAGTGTTGTTCAGTGTTATGAACTTTGACTACGTCAGCTGTTAGTGAGTGGAGGAGCTGTGTGTGTGTCTGTCTCCAGCCCTGCTGTATGAAGTTGTGTGTCAGCTGGAGGAGGCAAACACGGCCCTGTTTGTATTGATATTTTTTTTTTGACAACCCTAATCAATTATTTAACTTATTATTTTTGTATGTTTTGTGCTGTTATGAGATGTCAGTAAATAGTTGATGTAATCGTTACAGTCAGTTGAAACCTTTTCTTTCTAACAGGGTGCTTTGTATCTGCTGCTGCTGATGATGAAGGTGTTTTGCAGTCCGGCCCGTCACGGCTATGCAGTGGAAGTATCTCCGTATATCCCCAACAGAGTGGCCTGTGCTGCCTCACAGTACTATGGGATAGCAGGTCAGTAGAGTACAGAGGTCACAGTGTGGAAAACACAGCTGGATGTGATGTGTACAGATGATTAAAACCAAATTAAAGGATAAACCCACAGACTGTTGGAAAGATGGCTGCGGCTGTCATGACATCACCCTGTGGTTTCTGTAATTTGAAGCCTCAGTGCGTTTTCGCTGACGCCAGAATGGATTTTTGGAGCCAGAAGGTGAAGTTCTGAAACATCAAAACACAGACACAGATTGTTAGTACAATTAATGGCACAGCAGCCATTTTATTAGTCAGATAATTGCATTGAAATGCTCCAAAAGGCTCAGACAGCACAAACACAATCCAGAGGTCCAGTTCAGGGACTCCAGTCAGCTGAGGTGAAGCTGAGCAGACAGCTAGAAGCTACAGCCGCCTGTGTCAGCACACCTGCATCCACGTACCAAACATTAAGCTTGAAAAAATTAAAATGGTCATAAAAATATCCTCCCTGTGGTCTGTGGGCACTGACTCACTGCTGAAGCCTCATGTGGACTTTAGAGGAACTGCAGTTTCTTCTTGGACAAACCTGAATAAATTAACGTGGAGACACAACAGCAGCTGTGATGGTTCTTCCATGGCTGGCCCTGCTGGTCTCCATATACTGCATAAATCTAAAGTTCAGCCCATGAACTTATGAGTGAAGTCACAGCTTTAAACATATCACTGTTCTGAATAGAAAAGTGCTTACCAATAATTAGAGGGAGAAATTTTGTCTGTTTTATTGATTTAAGTGAAAACAAGTCTCTTGGGTGTAAAGATTTTCTGCTTTCTGTATTTTTTCTGTCACAGTAACCTCGAACACTGCTGAAGAAGACATTAGAAGATGTTAGCTAGAGCATATTTCTGTGTCCTGACATTTGATCTGTATGAATAAACCTCCTAGTGTTTGTTTATGGTCTTTTCTGGATGTTGACCTCCTGCTTACTGAAAAACTCTGACTGTGACACAGCAAGCATCTTTTAAATCAATCCTGAAGTCGGCGTTTGATGGCAAGGAGCACTCACGCTGTTTTCAGCACAGCATTGAAACACTGATTTTTCGGGAGGTGTATCAGCTGTTTTTAAAGATCGAGTGGCAATCATAAAGCTGTGTGTGTGTTTGTGTAGGCTGCGGGACACTGCTGGTCCTGGATGAGACAGAGACTGGACTCAATTTAGTGAGAAGGTAAAATTTCTTTCTGTTATTCTGTCTTCATTTCTCTGTTTTCTCATTTCTCTCTCTAACATCTGATGATTTATGCCATGATTTATGCAGCCGTAAAAACGAACAAGATTTAAAAACGCAGCAAATACAACATGATATTTAAATAACAACAATATAAATCATTAGGAGTCTCTCAGGAAAAACAACCACAATCATCATTGACTACATTCTTTATAATGACTTTAAATCCAGTAGATACAAGCGTAGTTCAGATTTTTCTACAAAGTGTGCCATGCCTATTGTGCCTACGCGTATTTGTGAGTGTACTAATGTGTGTGTGTCAGTTGGGAGTGGGGTGATGGTCTGTTTGACGTGGCATGGAGCGAAGCCAATGAGCATGTGTTGGTGGCCGGCAGCGGAGACGGCAGCCTGCAGCTGTGGGATACGGCCAATCACAGCACTCCACTGAGGGTGGCCAAAGAACACACAAAGGAGGTAAGAGACCGAGACACACACACACACACACACACACACACACACACACACACACACACACACACACACACACACACACACCACAAGCCCCTCTGCAGCTCACCAGGCACCCATGTTGAGGTTTGTGCCACTCATATCTGGGAATAGTGCC
>VUQS01028179.1:19622-32619 GCA_015108495.1 Heterochromis multidens | reverse complement strand
CTTTCCAGGTCACTAATGCTTACTACTTCTTCTTTAACAACACTTTCATTTAAACAGTTGTTAAAAAACTAAGTAGAATTAGTGTAACTGTGACTGCATTGCAGAAAGTCTCTGTCACTACTAATATACCTCTCTTTTTTCTTACTGATCAGCTGAATGGCTTTTTGACACCATTCACTCATTCACTGCAGATATTTTGAATTGTCCCAGTTCAGGATTGCACAGGTTTATCAATATTAGCTGCAGTCCACTTAGTGAAGGCCCTACTTCTGTGTATGCCATTTCACTGACATGGCTTTCTGGGACACTTAATAGAACCAAACAATCACTAATTCCACTAATTTTCATACAGTGACAAGATGTATGATACAATGCTACAATTTCTCCTTAAGGGGCTTCTGTTGTCAATCTATTTCGTTGATTAAAATAGATATACATTTAAAGATAATCAGTCAGGTTTGACATTGTGTATCATTTCATTAACTTGCATTCATTCACAGTTTCTGCTGATATTCCTTTGATTCTCGTCTGTCTTGTACAAACAATCAAGTTCAGTGGCAAACACAACAGACATGTGACTCTGAATCGCTGCACACTTTAGAGCTCTTTGAACATTTATCAGTCACTAGGATTGTGCTTTGTAGCACTGAAAGCTAATCATGTGATATGTACTGTGACCTGCTGTGATTACTGTCAAGAACCTTTTTTTTGTGTCAAATGTCTTTAAATGCACCAGGAAATTCTGCTGAAAACCTTCTGAGTTAATTAAACAACCATAACTTGTGTCTTCTTTTCAGTGAAAGTTGAGACTGATATAAGTTATCCTGTTAATACATCACAAACTGATTCTATTTTTAAAAACAAAAACAAAAAAAACCCACGTTTCAAGGACATAACTTTAAAAAAGATAATAAAGTATCAAAATCTGAGCCACGTTTTCACTCTGCTTATCAAGTGATATGTTATGTGATGATGCCTTGAGCTCTCCGGCACCATTATGGTGTCCCTTGTGAGGTGCCACACCCAATGCAATGCCCTCTAGTGCAAAAAGGCAGCCATTTCTAAAAATGTATTGCCTGTCAACACACCAAACTAGCTAAAGCGAAAGCTCTTTTTTTCCTGTGATATTTTTAATAGTTTTAAGTCTTTTTTTAATTAACTTTTATGAATTTTGGTTAAAGTTCCTGAGCCAAGTTTAAACCAGCAGTGTGCTCCTCAAACGAACACGTGGTTTTGTAGTTTGTGCTGAAGCACTTTGTGATAGAAATGGCTGCAGAGGCATCTAGTGGCTGCGGAGAGGCATGGCAAACAGTGCAGAGGAGTCCAGTGCATAGCTGCATTAGAAAGGAGTCTGTGTGTCTGTGAACAGATAACTGCGTTACAGAGATAATTACAGAAATATTTATTTGCAACATCAAAAGTTATACAAGGAAGAGTAAAGTGCTTTGTACTTTTTCTCTTTTCAGCTTATTTCAGTTCAGACAGTAGTTTGCTCAGTGCGTGTTTATCCCCAAGAAAGGAATGGAAAATCATTCAATTTTTGCAAAGCAGGAAGACTTTATAGCAAAAGAACCCAAAGCACTTATCCAAAACAACAATCCAAAACTGACATTACACAAAGAGTGTTACACACTGCCAGTTACAACCTTTTGAAAAATGTGTTTTCACTGTTTCAAATAATCTTTAGGAATTTAGGAGTAACTTAAAATTAAATAATACATGTAACAGCTATGGAAATAATCACTCATTTTGTCACATGGAGCAGAAGACATGTAAAACAAATGTAAAAATACAGTGTGTTTATACCTTTTAATATAAATACTGTTATTTATAAGAAAGAAAGAAAGCACAAATGAAGAGTGTCTCTCTTCCTTTTCGGATTCCTTCTAAATCACGCCTCTGAGACAGAATCCACAATAAAGCCCTGAAACCTCTTGTGGCTCAGTCACACTAGAGTATAAATAGGATGGCAACCTCCTTGCAGCTAGGAAAATTTGGTGGTTTCCTGGTGATTGCATTGAATTATTTCAAATTCAGCAACTGATTGCAAGTAGTTATGGTGACTAACTGGTCTTCCAGAAGTTGAGCGTGAAACATCCTCAACTCTTAGGCAACCACTTTCAATCACAAGGGGGCTGCACAGGTCGCCTGGTGGGAGGCAACCTGTCTCCAAACAATCATGGTCTGACTCAGACTGACTGCAGAAAGAAAGATTGGTGAAGGTTTTCAAATCATTGTCTAATTTATAAACGCAGACAGATTGCCAAGACATTGCAATCAGTCTGAGTAGTCTGCACAGATGAGCGCAACTCATCTGCAGTGTATCTCTTGACTCAACTCAGCTGGTTGCCAACTGGTTATATTCCTATATAAATGCATATTTGCAGAGTGCTTATGTGATTTTGCTGCTAAATTGATGTCCTGCAGCAACTACGTCACTATTTGTGGAGGAATTTCTGAATTTCTGTTTCAAATCTATAAGAAAGTAGCTGATATGAATTTCTGCCTATGTAGATTGCAACAGATTTGTCATTTTTGTTGATTTATCACAGTTAATCACCATATTGTTACAAACAGATTGCACGTAATTGCCAATTTGATGGTTTTGAATACAGCAACTGACAGCAAGTGGTTTCAGACCTGGTCCCTGTCTTCAAAGCAACCATTTCAAGGGCAACAAGATCACAAGTTCATTGCGCATCGTTACAATAATTTTGGTCATTCTGCGGTCTCTAACCACTGTTTTCCTTAGTGCAACTGTCACATTATTTAGCATCTTGCTTTGAGCGACATGTTAAAAGTGAATGTAATATGTAGCAGGTTTAGTTATTTTACTGAGCCAGTTTCTATATTTGTGTTTTTGCCTCTGCTCATGTCAAAAGAATCTGTGCACAAGTCTGTAATAATTTAACAACATTTTAACCAGAATCTGATCGGATATAAATATGAAGAACCAAAGCTGACAAAATCAGTAATAAATGCCAAAATAAGTAAATATGAAATTAAATTTTTAAAAATACATCCAAAAAATGGAGTAGGTGCTGGGCTGAAAAATTAGTCAACACATGAGAAAATTAACAGCTCGCACACTGCAGAACTCCAGTTTTACCTGTTTATTGCATCTTGGTAGTTTTGACCACACCTGCTTTTCATCAGACAAATAAATAAATTAATATGTCATCAATACACCAAAAATAAGTGCAGGCATTAATTGTTGATAAAAATGTGAGAAATCATAGTGTTTCTTTACCTTTGTTAATTTCCATTTCATGGCATATTTATTTACAGATTATTTATACTTTATACTTTATACTTTTGGCTGTTTTGGTCTTCCATATTTTGAGAGGCCATTGTCAGTGAAATTCAATCAAATCCACACAATCATGAAATGGAAATTTAAATGTGTTAAATTAGAAAACATTTTTTTTGTAATTTAGATACACTGATTTCAATCTTGGCTACAAGAAGTACCTGGGCAACCAACAGCTTTTAGACAGAAACTGGCTCTGTACTGCGAAAAAAAAAATCTTATAAATATGAGTAAACGTGATGATAAATGAGAAATCGATATGCAGTAAAATATATCTTCATCAACGAGTGTTTGTTACAAAGGCCTAATTTAACTGATCAAAGTGTAAGTTATTTAAAAGTCATTTATGCCTTTTTCACTTGTTCATCCTGCAATGATGAATGCATTAAACCATAGTAAGTATTTTACTTTGGCTGGCAGTGTTTGTTTGTCAGTTGAGCTGTTTTGCATATGCTTTGTATAATCCTGGATATCTGCAGTGAGAATTTTGACAATAAAATATTATGAAAGCTAAAACTATTTACTGTTTGTTGCTCAGATGCACATATTCTCTACATCCAGTCTCCCTTCCCCACAGTCACATTAATACAAAACAAAACACGCCTGCTAGCAGTCAGCAAAAAATAAAATAAACAAAAATTTGAAAAGACAAAACAAAACAATAAAATAAAAGTCTTCAAACTGATATTTGTTGTACCATTACGTGCAGTCGGTATACTGTGTGTAAAAGTCACAGGATAAATATATTCACCTCACATAACAGCATTGCCGTACATATCATGGCCAAATGGCTCATAAATATTTGTTGGACTCAGTCTGATACTAACAGATGGAAAAGATTTGCTGTATTAGACAATACAATCAGTAAAAGTAAGTTTATTTACAGGTATTTCAGTTTTTTCCACAGTAAACTTCTATTATATATCATACCATTTGACTTTCTCAGCATGCTATCCCAGCAAAACAGGGAGACTTATTTCTCATGTCATCTATCATACAATCATCATGTCAGACATACAGTAACACCGATATTAATCCTCTCCACCCACATCCAATGACTTATTGCACTTCCTGAGACTGTACAAACAGCCTCCGTCCCTTTGTTTCCTGTTGTGCCTCACTGTGCTTCACCCCACTATCATAGACAACGAGTACTGTATATGTGCCACACATTTGCTCCAGTTTCCAGCTCCAGACCTTTGGCGAACAATAACAGCTCAAACATAATTTAAAGCTGCTTCTCAGTATTAATTCTGTAATTATTTCTGTAACAGGCTGCAACCTCCACAAGAAGCAAACCAAGAAAATAAATATTCAGAAGTGATCCATCAAGCAATCAAGAAATCTACTTTGCTTTTAATTTATTACACTAACTGGATGAAGTCATTTTAGGCTCTATAAACTAATAAAAATTAAACATTTTAATAACTCAGCTTAAAGCTAAAAACTATATGTTTTAAACATAAGATTTAAAATCCAGTGACATCTCTCTAAGTTTATCTTGAGGAATCTTTATCACATTCATCAAAATATATCTTCTGTTACACTTTGTGATTGCACTTGGAATGGTTTTGTTGTTACTGCACAAAATCAATGAGTTTCTCATTAATGTATACTAAATGACATAGGGCGTTTTTAGGAAAAAAGACTTACCAAAAAAAAAAAATAGAATCACAAATGTATGGAAGCTTGTTTCCTCCACTTTTTTATTTATTTATTTATTATATTTTATTTTTGCCACCCATAAGTCAAAATTCTGGGTCATTATCTCAAAATTTCAATTTACTGAGACGTTTGTGTCAGTAAAAAATTTGAGATAATAACCCAAAATTTTCACTTATGAATGGCATAAATAATAAATGAATAAGTTAATTAAAAAGTGGAGGAAACAAGCTTCCATACTTCTGTGATTTTTTAAATTTATTTCTTTTGTTTGTTTGTTTTTTGCTCTGCCTGGTAACATTTTTTTCCAGTGGCGAAAACAAGCTTCCATTCAAATGTGAATATAAGAAACTTTGCAGGGAACTATTGCCAGCATGATCACCAGTGAAGTCCATGAACAGCATGAATTTTATCAAGCATAAATTGTTAAAACCTGAAGAACTTCAGCTCTCCTCATAAGGAAGAGAATTCACATCAGAATTGCTATTGCTTTCTTAAAATATCTTGTTTACGTTCACATAAAAATAAAATTCAGATAAAGAAGATTTTTAACTATGTAAAATATACATTTATAGTTTAAATCATGGCTTAAGTTTGTGGGCTTTTTCTGCCATTGTGCTTTCCTTTGATTATGAAATCATAATGAAAGGGATTCAAAAGCCTGTCAGAGGTTTGTCTAAGGTTCTTTCTACAGAATCAGTCTGGATGGTTGTTTTGGCTCCTAAGAAATTCCATCACAAAACTATTTAGGAAACGTTTCATACTTTTTAACCACCACAGGAAGAAACACAAACAAATGTGAATATAAAACAACACTGCAAAGGCAAAAAGGGTTTGGGATATGCAGAACACATCACCAAGAAATCCCTCTTCAGGTCCAGAAATAGGAGGAACATGGGAGACCGTACCCTCCCTATTCACTGAATCTCTTGCTCACTCTTATAGGTCACTGGATCAAGAGGAATGGCAGTCTGTAAGATGTCAAACTCCATCTGGTTATTGTCCATGTCCAGAACACACATGACATTGTGACTCCCTGAAGTCACAGTCGAGTTGTCGTGGAACATATTTTGGAAGTCGACAGAAACTGAAGTCCTCCTCTCCTCCGCCCTCTCCTTCCCTACAATCTGAGAAGAGTCAAATATATCGTCCTCTTCCTCTCCACAGCTCAATGCCACCTCATTCTCATAGCAGAAGGCGCTAAGCGACATGGGAATCAAGTCTTTTGTGGCTCTACACGCAGATGCAGGAGAAGCAGTGGAAGAAGCCCGGCTTGCAGCTTCATCGAGCTCTTTGGCGCTGAGGTGGGGTGTTGATGGCACCTCGTATGTCTTGTGAAAGCGTGCATAGTCTACCTTGTAGCGGTCCCGGTCCTCGTAGATCACAGGCTCAAACCTGTGACCCCAGAAGATCTCTCTGGAGAGGTAGGAGCTACGGAACTGGGTGGTCATGGCTGTGGCCTCCACCATTCCCTCCAGGATCACAACAACCTCAAAGTCATCTGCCTCCAGATCAGCTCTGCTTAAAGTATACAAGGGGCTATCTTTGTCTATCTCATGGACTATAACCAGTGGAGATACTAGAAACAGCCTGTCTGTGCCCTCATCATAGCCCACATTGAGGTCCATCTGCTCTAAAGGGATGAACTCGCCTTCAGCTGTGACGTATGAACGTATGAGCTGGGCACGGACGTGAGCCTCCACAATGTGGCTCTTCCGCAGGTTGCCCACCCGCCACATGAGGCATAGCTTACCATCACGCAGTGCAATGACAGCATTTTTGGAGAACATGAGGGTCTGGTTCCTCTTCTTTGGCCGAGCCATCTTGGCCATAATGGTGCCAATCATGAAAGAGTCAATGATGCAGCCTACTATGGACTGTATCACCACTGTTATCACAGCAACAGGGCACTCCTCGGTAACACAGCGCCATCCATAACCAATAGTAGTCTGGGTCTCCATGGAGAACAGGAGTGCCCCAACAAACCCCTGAACATGAAGTATGCAGGGCATCCTTTGTGTTTGCTCTCCAGCTGTATGTCCAGAAGTGGCTCCTTGCAGACCTCCAGTTGCCAGTCCATGACCTTTCAGTGCAGTGTGCTCTTCAAAGTCCCCATGTGCCAGGGAGACACTGTAAAAGATTAAACCAAAAAATAGCCAGGAGACAAGGAAGCTAGTGCAGAATATAAGCAGCAGGTATCTCCAGCGGATGTCCACACAGGTGGTGAAGATGTCAGCTAGATAGCGCTGCCCCTTTTCTTCCATGTTAGTAAATACAACGTTACATTGTCCATTTTTCTTCACAAATCGGCTCCGTACTTGGTTGGAGCCCCTTGTCAGAACCTTTCCGTTGTAGTTGTTCATCCCTCCTTGTCCCGTTGTGCTGGGCACGATAGCGGAGGTTCCTGACCTCCTCCTGTCTTCTGCTTCTGAGGTGCAGGCCAAGTGCAGTCTGAATCTGGGTGAACTGTGGCCGTTATGGAGACCTAAGCTGGAGATCTTCTGGCGTTCTTCTTCTGGTAAAGTGTCAGACACAATGCTGTACCTGTTGGGGGGGAGGGGGATTAGGATTAAAATTTTTATTTCTCTTTTTTATTCTAAATTAATTGTATAGTACTGTGCAAAACTTTTGAGCCACCCCTCATTTCTTTATATTTTGCTTCCAAGGAGTCTTGTAATTTTTTTTTAAAAAGTGGTCTTGAGCAATAGTTCTCCAGGCTTTCTGAAGGTCTTTCAAAGTTTTTTCTTCTAACATCTTTGGCTGCTTTTTCACTCATTTTCAGTCCAGTCCTTGTTGAGGAATGTTTTTTTTTTTTTTTTCATTGTTAAGCCACGTAACACTGACCTGTGAATCACTGAAACATAAAAAAGGCAGACAACTCAAGGGATGAACCAGTGTTGTGTCTACACATAACAGGTAACTTAGCAAAGAACCAATTTTAAATTGTATCTTAAGGCACTTTGTTACTAGCAGCCTGTTGCAAAAACATATAATTTGTTCCCATTTCTTTATTTGAATCTACAAAAAATGCCAACGATAACACAGTTTGACAGGCATAAAATAGTATTTTTGCACCAACAAGGTGATTCCCCTTATTAGCTGAAAATCTGGCATACCTTAGCATGGTGTGCAGTGTGTCCTTAAATAATTTGAGGAAACTGGACAAGTGGAGGAAAGTGGAGGACAAAAGAAGAAGTGGCAGGCATAAAAAAAAAAAAACTATCTACAGCAGATGAACAGTATCTGAACGTCATGTCCTTAAGAAACAGGAAATAATCCAGCAAAGACCTGACACAGGACCTGAGAGATGCTTCTAATCCCTACTGAAGGGCCTGATTCATCTACATTTTAAATTAGGCACTGTGCATTACAAAATAATGTGTCAGACTACTAATTTACACACAGAATAGAAAAAACTGGAAAAAACTGAGGGCCCCTTGGTTCAAATTGTCAACAATATGTACAGAGGAGGTCAGGAGAAAAGTACAACAGTGAGTATCTACAGCCATCTGTAAAACACGGTGAAGGCTCTATCATGGTTTGGGGCTGCATTTCAGCTGGTGGTCTTGGAGGTCCTCTCAGAATTGAAGCCATAATGAACACAGAAAAGTACAGTCAGATTTTGGTCCACCATGCAATACCATCTGGAAAGCATCTGATTGGTAACAGCTTCATTTTTGAGCAGGACGCAATGTGGGATCATCAACAGAACAAAAGGCAGTCAACATCCAAAGAAGAGCTTTGAATGTCCTTCAAGAATCCTGGAGAACTATTCCTGAAGACTAATTAAAGAAATGACAAGAAAGCTGCCTAAGAGAGTTTAGGCTGTGTTGAAGAATAAAGGTGGTCGTACCAGATATTGACTTTCAAGCTTGTTGGAATTGTACAGACTCATATTTGCCTCAAATACTGTATTTCCATGTATGTTTGCACATATTTCAATAAACTGCTGCACCTGTTTCCCATTTTATTAGCAAAATGAAAAGAAATTGAGAGGTGACTCAAGACTTTTGCACAGTACTATATTTATTGACTCTATCTGATTTATCCAAACTTTACTTGCCATTCTGCCATTACTAAAACCTTTTAAAACACTGAATGTCCCTTTTTAAACCAAATGCACTATGCATCCTCCTATAGAGAGCCACTCATTAAGGATTCAAATTAGTCAGTCAGCATCAAGTAAGAAACTCCGTAGTACAGTTTCAAGCGATGTGACTCCAGCCATAAAATATATATTTAACTCACAGTCACAGTCTACTGAAACTGACCGAACTTCTCTTCACCTGAGCGTATCAGCATCTCTCCTTTACATAGAGGATTACCTGCTAGGAAGGTGAGTTCAGTTTAGCTGTGTGAGAAGGATTGCTGTCATTGCAGATTATAGGATTATATGTGACTCAGTCAGACAAATCATTTTGGGATGGACATGCCTATACTGTGTGGCGCTTCATCATATGTAAATGAGTGTTAACACTCTCTATTAATCATTCATTGACCCACTGATACTTGAGAGGTCTGAGAGATGTTCTGTTTAAGGCGACAATGACAAATCGATCTGCTAACGGTTTTGTTTTTCTTGGGTGGGGTTGGGGGGGTGGGACATAATGCTGACTAAGGCAACTGGGAGAGGGAGACACAAAACTGTAAGACAAAATGAAATCCATACAAACCACCTTGGCACATGTAAGTCACAACAAGCAGTTAAAGAAAAAAGAAATTGTGCGTTAAAAAATAATATATCAGAATACTAATTTACACTCAGAATAGAAGAAAACAGAGAGCATCGATGGCAACGAGTACAACAAGGCAACTTCCTTCTTTATTGCGCAGGACCTGCTGCAGCTATCTGAAGGCAAGAGCTCTTTGTGTGCAGCTGGTCAGGACAGCGTAGGATGGCCTTGGCCTTTTCTGAGGATCTGCTTACTGTAAATATCCCTGAGCTGGGCCTGACTCACCTTGCCAACCCAAATTAACAAGCCCATTCTCACTGGACGTTTGGAGACTTCTAGACCAGACAACATTAAAAAAAAGGATGAAATTGTTTAAGTAAATCCAATGTCATGCTCTTTAACGCTGTACAAATTAGTAATGAAATAACGACATGAAGCTGAGAATTCTTGTGGCAACACACAAAGACAGATACCCAAACAGTGCTGTGAACTGATACAATGATAATAAGATGTTAGAATTATAGCAACACCAAATAACATGACTGCTCCATATAAGGAGTAGATTCACGTCAGGTTGATACTGCTGGACTCACCTGTTGGCTCTACTTGTTCCCATGGCACCAGTGATCACAGGTAAAGGGCCACAGTGGGAGGCCAAACTGTGTCCTGCTCCCAAACATCTGGTCTCTACACAGGAGGTGGTGTTCAGGCCACTGAAGAGATCGCTACAGGAGACATAAGAATCAACAAAAGCAGACTGTCATGGTGATGGTGGTTGCCTTGCTTTTTAAACCAAATCTAACACTGCTTTCATCACATTCAATATTTTTCATTTGGATGGATGGATGGCTGGATGTTGAAAAATTATAGTCTGCCTGTTGTGTTGGTTTTGTGAGTTAAAATGTGGTTACCATGAGGATGCGTAAGTATAGTTAAAGCAAAGAGTTTAGGTAAAGGCTGTTTAAACTGATGGCTTTTCAAAGTGTGAAAACTCCTGTGAAGGAGAGTATAATTTTGTTAAGAAATCTTGAGAATTGGCATCACAGCTGCTACTTTCAACCAAGCCAGAGGTCTGAATCATCTGAAGTTTTAAGATCTTCTTACTGACAAAGACATCAACAATGTCCTGCCATCCCACACTGAAGATGGTTAAAACTAGAAGCCAGTTCGTTTTGTTTGATTTGAGGAGAGTTTCTTTTTTAATGAAAGAAAGTGAACTGAAAGTGAAAACCTGCACCTTTTTTCTCAAGACATCCCAGGATGTTTGTTGTTTGCTTTGTAAGTGGATAGTTCACTAAATGCTAATGCTGACAAAATGCACTTCGACTTCTTTACATCAAAGAAGGTGAAAATTTTGTGTTTTTCTCTTTTCTTTTATAGTTGTGGCCCACTTGCAATCAAATGAGGGTGTCTGTGGCCCATGAGCTAAAATTAGTTTGACACCCCTGGTTTAAATACTTTGGTGAGCCAGCAAAATTACACGTTACAAACCATTTTGCAGCCTGTCCAACATCCATATTATTACTAAGCCTGGACCAAGAGATCAAGGATAGCAGCATGCACTTACCTCCCACCCCTCCAAGACTCACACACCTTACTCTGACATGATTTATTTACATGCTGTGATTACCATTGTGGTTTGAATTTCTAGGAAACGTTTCACACCTCATAAAAACCAGGCAGGCAAATCATTTCAAATTTTTGAGCAATGTGTTTACTATTAAAATCTACGTATTCTACGTATCTTTTAAGCAAGCCTGCAATATCAGAGTTGTTTCTGGCACTATTTGTATACTATGGGTCTGTAATTGAAAATAAAAGTTCATACGGTTATTTGTTAATACATATCAAATCTAATGGTGTAAGACTATCTATATCTGTCTGTACTGTAGCCTATATCTATAATATAAGACAATCTCAGGCATCAAAATCACATGCATAAGCTGAGCTGCTGATTGTCAAAAAGCCTTATGTTTTCTATGGGAAAATCTGTTGTAGATGTCTAGTTTAAAATATTATAATATATGAGAATAAATTAGCAAAATCATAATGACTTTTCTTGAATTTATACTTTTCTTGAGAGGGTTTTCAGGTGTTACATGACACTGTTTCTTCCAAAAATACCAGTAAGACAGAGCAGGTATCTTCAAATAATTTCTTCTAATCAGCCAGAAGGGATTTCTATAGAAAACCACATACACACAGAGGAATATCTGTATGTGCTGTATGCAAGAATTCGATTTTTAATAAGCAGTGTGTGTCTGTCTCCACACAGGTGTATTCAGCTTCCAGCCAACAACATGATTTCGTATACCTCCTAGCTTGTGTCTATGAAAGGACATTTCAGTGAGCCGGCAGTGTATAAGCTACGAAGTTTCCTTTTGGGTGAAAAAGGTTTCTAAGCAGTAATGAACAGGAAGCTGGCAGAGTGCAGGTACCAAAGTGTTGAAGCAGAGATGAGACATGCACAACACAAACCAGTTAATGGTCACCAGCTAAAACTGGGGACTTTTTCTGAAGTCAGTTTCCATAGGAACACATCTCCTCTGGCATTTAGGGGATGGAGGGAAGTGGAGAGAGTCACCAGAGATGCAGCTGTGTGTGTGCGCGTGTGTGTGTGTGTGTGTGTGTGTGTTGAGGGGGGCAGTATACAGTATTAAGTGCTCTTATAACATGACTCAGAGAGGGAGGGAGAGATGGAATGAGAGAAAGGGTGCAAGGGCAGGAACACAACATCTACATCTGACTTCAAATATGTTTAAATGGGCTCTAAGAGGAGACACTTAGTGGAGGCTTTTGATCTGCATCACTGAGTGAGAACACAAATGAGGACTAGAGGAACCTGCGGTTTGCAGAGTTTGGATGTTTTACTTTGCCCTGCTTATTTCCCAAATAATTTCATACTGCACTGAGAGCAATCAGATTACACTGATCACAGAAATATTAATAACATATTTTTTTAATGACAGGTTGTTGCATTTTACAATTTTTAACCTTATGTCTGGAAGATAATCCAGATTAAAACATTATTATACAGAACAGTGTATGCTGAGACTTATATATGACTGGTGCAAATATGGAGGATGTTTATCTCCTCAGATATGAGGATTCACTTCTTTTTCTACTTTTTTTAACATGCAAAACCAAATATACTTTTTGAATTGAGATTTTTGATCAAATTACTGTATTAAATTATAGATTAAGGACGCCATTATCTGACTAATTCATATTAAAGTCATTTTTGGTTGTAACCCTCCTGTATTTGTGAGTTGTACATAGGTTTTGTTTGTATGTAGCATATTGTTTTGCAACTTTGGGACTTTTTTTTTTTTTTTTTTTCCAAACAGAAAGG
>VUQS01028179.1:8111-19602 GCA_015108495.1 Heterochromis multidens | reverse complement strand
CCCCAAAACCCCCCAAAAAAAAAAAAAAAAAAAAAAAAAAAAACTTTTTGTTTTTTTTTTTTTTTTGTTTTTTTTATTTTTTTATTTTTTTTTTTTTTTTTTTTTTTTTTTTTTTGCTTTTTTGGGTTTTTTTTTTTTTTTTTTTATCCCAGAAGGGATAAAGAAAGAGGCAAGTGAGCTGGGTGATAAGAAGATAATTAGGATGTTCAAATGTTCATTTCCCCTAAAGCTTTTGATAATGGCCCCTGATGAGATGAACTATAACATCTGCCACAAAGAAAAAGAATATCTCCAGTGTTAATACCAGAGCTCTACATCCAGATATGCCCTGGTAGATACAGCCTCAGATGAAACAATTATGCAAAAGGATCTTGGTCACTAGTTGTCATACGTTGGTTGTTGAAAAGAGGAAATTAACTGTACTGTCTATAAAAGGGCTAGTAAACAGAAACAAATTACACTGCATAACCATGTTTTCTGCCTAAGATTAAAATCAGAAGTAAACTGAAAACTGCTCAAATAAAACAAAACAACCTTCAGACTATGGATATACTGGATGGCACAGTTTTTCAACTGTTGCTTTAAACTTTGTTCATTTGTTTTCGCTGTGGTGGAATTTGATTAGTCAAATTATGATTGATAACACTGATAATCTCATCAAAAGACTGTTTTTTAGTTAGTCATTTCATTTTTCTTTGCTTCTCTTTCTTCTGTGAAAGCTAATCAATACATACTCTGGTTTCACCTCAGTTTGTCACAAGCCAACTTACAGAGCAGCAGCAGCCATCAAGAGAATTATTCCCACGCTATCTTCACATCCCAGACAACCTCCATCTTGGCTTCAATTCAGATTTTTTTTTTTCCTGTTTTGTTCTATTTCAGTTTTTGCATAACATATTGAGTTAGGTTGGTTATACAAACTGACCACATGATCATTTTGCAATGTATCGAGTTGAAATTCGGCAAAGTTTTAAAAGTACTAATGACACTTAGGCTAAGTTAGTCACAGTTCACATTTACTTTCATCCTACTTAAGGATAATTTCTCTTTATTCTCTTGAGTAGATAGAGAAAGGTCACCATGGTGACAGCTCAGCTGTACCATCTCGAGTCTACTGACTGAACGTTTACAGATAGTTATTTGATATCTAAGTCATGTCTCTGTACAGTGTAGCCACTGGTTTGTCAGTGTACTGTTTTTTGGGATAAAATGTCTCATTGCATTTATTCAACTTAACTGACCTAAGGGATTACCAGCGTTTACCTGACTGGCCCTGACCTCTCAGAATAAAAGACGAGACTAGGTCACAGTGATGTAATCGAGGCGTCTCCCGCAACAATTAATTTGTCCCTCATACAAACTAAAAAGTTTTATTTTATATTAAAGTCTCTGCACACTAGATGTTTTGCATGTTCTGCAAATGAAAATGTGTTTGCATCATTATGAAGACTGGGTCACAGGATTCTTTAAACTTTTTCCATCTTTGTGGAACCATAAGCTGATAATTTATTTACTTTTCCTTTACTTTTCTTTGCAGAGGTGCCAGATATGATAAGGCTTTTCATTCCGTTTTCTGAAGGCTCCAGAAATAATGATTTCCTTCTGAAGAGATTGCATAAAAACATAAGACAAGCACATAAAATGTCAAAAACAAGATGATCAACAGGTGGACAACATCACTGCCTTTGAGAATATTTATACCTGATGTTTCTTGATATGTTTCCAGGTGATGCATTTAAGCTTCAGCAGGGCTGTAGAGATTTATAGTGCTTGAATGACTAGTGTGACCAGTCGGTTGAACATATACGACACAGCAGTTTCCATGATGCCCGAGCTTTGAGTGTGTCTGACGCAGTTCTTATTTTGGCCTGATGTCTGTGAAAGAGTGCGCTGTCCACATGCAAAATTAAAGCTGCTCTTAAGGTCTGTCATCAGATGTTACCAAAGTTATGAAATCAAAGCAAAGTTATCACATAAATGTATTCAAAATTCAGTTTATCAAACTGTTACTGAGAACATCTTTTTGATACTAAAATATAGACATTTGAGCATGAGTTATACTCACCTTGGAATTTATTAGTTGTTTCTTTCTCTTGCTTGCACTTTAAATTCCCTGTGTAGTTCCACCTCACTTTCCAAAATTCCACTTTACTTTCACTCTCCAGGGCAAAGGTCCAGTGTCCTTTGATTCATAAGATGTGTAATCCCTTCTTTAATTCTTCCTTTCTTTGAATTTCTTCTTCTAGTTTCTCCTTCATCGCTTATTCATTGTTTTATCCCTGCTGTGTCTCTCTTTTAATCCTTTACTGTCCTCCGCTGCTTCCTTTGCTGATGGTAATCTTGTCTGTGCGCACTCTCCTGTGCTCCTGTACTCATACACCATGGCCTGAAAATGCTGTGTCAATCTCCCTTCTGCTGTGCATGGGGGGAGGGGGGGTGGAGAGGAGAGGAGAGGAGAGGAGAGGAGAGGAGAGGAGAGGAGAGGAGAGGAGAGGAGATGAGACAAGAGAGGGGAAATAGCAAAAGAAAACAAAGAGAGAAAAGGAGAGGAAATGACACTAAATGGGTATCCACTTGGTGTACTCTCAGCATGTGTAGGAGTTGAGTTATGCCCATGTAAGTAAGCAGGAACTTGTTTGAGTCATGATTTCTGAAGTAATTCTATTCAAGGAACAGAAATGGCAACAGGTGGGAGACTAAAATATTGGGACTTGGAGATGAAGCAGGTTGTCAATACTGTGTAAAACAGTGCATCACCCTGATGATTACAGGGCTATTGTGGCAAATTGCACTTTTAAAGTAATGCTTTACATTTACTCCTTTACAGTTGTGCTAAAGATGTTTTCCAGCTTGTTGTTAACACCTAATAAAGGCTATAACAACACTGAGCTACGAAGGGCAGAGAATACTGGGTTTAAGTTTTGAAACTGTGCATATTCCAGTGTTTAGTGTAACTTGAAACACTGATATTGCAGCAGGCTTCCTCTCACATACTGTGGTCATTCCAGAAATATAGTGTTGTGTGACTTGAAACTGGGCAGAGTGTGTGATTAATCCTAGGAATTGTTATGAAAATGTCTAATTTTTAAATCAAAATTGTAATAAATAAAGTGAATATATGGGAGGAAACAAAAGACTTTGACTGTTTCATTGTGAATGTTTGGTTTGATATTCCTGTTCTTTCAACTTAATGATGCAGAATGACTGAGCCTATACAATATGGTACATGTGCATTCACTTTTGGATTCTTATTTTTTAGTGACAATGACCACTGAGTGAATACAGTTAGGTCCATACATTTTTGGAGAATTGCACATTTTTTGTAGTTTTGCCTCTGTACACCACCACTGAGGATATTAAATCAAACGATCTAGATGTGAATGATGTGCAGACCTTTAGCTTTAATTCAAGCGGTTTGACAAAAGTGTTTCATTAACTGTTTACTAATTACAGACATTTTTATACATACTCCCCCATTTTCAGAAGCTCAAAAGTAATTTGACAATTGACTGACAAGCAATTTCATGGCCAGATGCGGCCTGTTTCCTCATTATTCCATGACAGTTTAAGCAGATAAAATATCTGGAGTCGATTCCAAGTGTTTAATTTCTATTTTATAGCTTTTCACTGCAATTTTAAATATGGGGTCAAAAGAGATGTGAAAGTGAAGGAGGCCATCATTAGGCTGAAAAACCAAACTAAACCAGCCAAAACTTCAGGAGCAGCCAAATCAACAATCTGATTCATTCTTAAAAAGAAGGAATGCACTGACTACTTCAGCAACAGAAAAAGGCCTGAAAGACCACAGAAGAAAGGAGGAGGAGGTAGGAATACCATTGACAAAGTCTACAGTTGTCATGGTCCTGGGTCGGTTGACCCAGTGTTTTGAGTTTTGTGGAATTCCTAGTTTTGTGTATTTATTATGAGATTCCAAGGTTGTGTAATGTTTATGTTTTTGTATTTATCCCCTTGTATTTATTCCCCCTTATATTTAGTCTTGTTCTGTTATTATTTGCATTAGTCATTCCTCTCTTAGTGGTTCCCCGTCCCCTTGTGTTTAGTCTCCTGTGTTTAGTTCTTAGTTCCTTGTTTTATTAGTTCCCTTCAGGTCCAGTCTGCCTCCATGTTCTATCGTCAGTGTCTCTTTGTTTGTTACCTCCTGTCTCCCATTCAGTCTCGTCTCCTCAGTCGTGTCTCCATGCCTCTGTTCTCTCCCTGGTCTGTTTTGTCTCCATGGCAGTCTGTGTTCCCTGTCTTGTCTGGCTAATACGTTTGTAGTCCTGGTCCCTGTGTTTCCTTAGTCATCTCTCTGTTTCATCCTTTTGCCTCCCCAGTCTGTCATGTCTCTGTCTCCCTCTCTGGCTCTCTCTCTCTCTCTGTGTCTGGTCAGTGTTATCCAGTGAGCCTTGTGTCCTCTGTCAGTCGTGTCTCTGTTTGTTACTCTTCCCCAGTGTCAAGTTCACGTGTCCTAGTCTGAGTCTCAGTGTGAGTGTTATGTTTCCTGTTTTACTTTGATAGTCCCTCATCTCTTGTGCATTATGTTCAGTTTTGCTTCCCCTGTCTCGTTACTCCATGATTTAGCTCACCTGTGTTCCCTGGTCTTCTCCATCTCCCTGATTACCTCATGTGTGTATTTAAGCCCTCAGTTTTCTTTTGGTCCTTGTTACATCATCGTTATCCTTCCCCTGGCTGTGTGTTCTGTCGCCGCGGTTCCAGGTATTCCTAGTTGTTTAGTCTCGTCTCCAAGTCCTGCATTTGGGTCCTCACCCTGCAAGCACACAGCGTTACATGACAGCAATCAAGAGACCCTTTCATGAATATAAATACAGAGGATTTGAAACAAGCTGCAACCCACTGGATACACTTCAACACCAAGAAGGCCAGATTAGACTTTGCCAGAAAACCTCTACAAGTGCCTGCACAGTTTTGGAAAAATTCTTTGGACACATGAAACCAAGATAAATTTTTACCAGAATGATGGGAAGAGAAAAATCTGGAGAAGGAGAGAAACAGCTCATGATCTGAAGTATACCACATTATCTGTCAAATATGGTGGAGGCAGTGTTATGGTATGGACACATATGGCTCCCAGTGGAACCGAGTCGCTAGTGTTTATTTATGATGTGACTGCTGATAGAAGCAGCAGGATGAATTGTGACGTGTACAGGGCTGTACTCTCTGCTCAGAATCAGAGAAACGCTGCAAAACTGATCAGACAAAGCTTCACGGTGCTAATGGATAATGACACAAAAATACTGCAAAAGCAACCCAAGAACTTCATTGTCACTAAAACTGACAACTGTGCCAGCAGACATTACTTCATCCATAGACAGTTAGTAAATAATGGTGATCACAGATGTGATTAATCAAAACTAAAGTCACTTTGAAAACATGAATATTACAGTGTATAACTGATGTATTATTTGAATGTTATTCCACATGCCTAATACAGTGTTGAGTGGTTTAAACTAAAACCATGTGTTATGTTTAATGAACAGCATGGTCACTTTGTTGGCCCACCACTTTGGTCCAGACGCAAATCATTTAAAAAACCATTTTGACAGATTTCCATTCACGTTTGTACAGACATTAATGATCCTCAAAAAATAAATCCTACTTACTTTTCTGAAATGTTATGACATTTTTAATAAGCAGCACTTCAGTTTTTTTCTCTTTTTTTTCCACCTCTCAGTAAAATTCTCAGTGTCTACTCAGTGGAGTGGCTCCTAATTTTCTTCAGATGTTCATGATTTCTAGACAGTGAATCATGATGAATTACAGTCATTATGATTCACTGTCTGGACACCATAAATGTCTGTACAAAATTAGATTCATTCTTTTCTCTAGCATGATAATAGGGTTGACATTTATGTTTTTGAGTTGAAAGTCCTAATATTGGACTGACTGTCATTAAATTACAGACAATTATGCTTTGGGATACTTTTGGCTGTGACTAAACCTGACTCTGCAGAGCCTCTGCACTCCTTTATGAATAAATATAGAGGAGTAAACAGCACACATTTCCTTCTGAAACACTGCAGAATGGAGTTTCCCAAAATGGAAACACCATACTTTAAAGCTGTCTGCCGAGGGAGTCGAAATTCTCCAGTCGTTTGCCTGTGCAGCCTAATAATTTCTGTTAAAAAAAACTCTTGCTCTAAAATTAACACGTATGGTTTCTTTATTTTCCTACTTTTCATGTAATTATATTAAAATTAGTATAGTTTCTGTTTGAGGGAAGCAGCAGACCTCAAACTCAACAGTTTCAACATAGTTTTCAGTCATTCTGTAGACTAATAACACAAATTAAAAGAAAAATCTCTGGAGACGTTTGCTAGTTTAGCGTCCTTCATCCAGAATCCACATAACTATAAAAGACATTAAGCTGAATAAAGCTGTTTCTATGGAAACCTTCTCCCTCCCATTCGACCTTCACCCTTAGCTCCCCTTTAGACCCCTCACTCCTCCATCCTTCTCTCTACCTCTTGCTCTCCTCCTCTTCGATCTAAAATATAGAGCAGGAGTGGAGTGGAGGGATGCTTCCTTTCAAAATCATCTCCTTTGAATAGAGATGTGGGTGCTGCATTTGCTCAGCTGAGAAACAAAGGGGAGGAGGGAGACATGTTGCTATAAGGAGCAGTGACAGTGAGTTAAACAGAAACTGTCAGGTGAGAGGAGTGAGGGTTTCTGAGGTTAACAGGTACACTGAGAAGAAAATGACCCTTAAAACGTTTCAAGGGTCAATCAAAGAGGGTTAAGACTATGTGTAGGTTTGGATTTAAAAAGAAAACAACAACCAAAACAAGTCCCACACACATAAAGACGATAGTTTAAGGCAGGGGTGTCAATTCAACTTTCTTTAATGGGCAACATACAGTATATCTCAATTTGATTTGAAGTGGGCAAGACCAGGAAAACAGTTGCATAATGGCCTATCTTTCTTTTAATGTAAAGAAGTACAAGTAAGTATTAACAATTAGTAAGCTATCTATTTACAGTACAAATTTGAATGAAATTTTAAATTTGGATTCATCACACACAGGTTTACAGCTAATAGCTCCTTGTGAATCACCTTGTTGGTGCAAGAATACTATTTTATGCCTGTCAAATTGTGTTATCTTTGCCATTTTTTATAGATTCAACTAAAGAAATGGGAACAAATTATGTTTTTTTTGTGACAGGATGTTGGTAATAAAGTGCCTACAATTTAAAATTGGTTCTTTGATAAGTTTTCTGTTATATGTAGACACAACACTGGGTCATCCCTTAAGTCAGGTGCTATTTTATTATTTAACAAACAAAAAAGTATTTCTCTGAAAATTGTCAGGTATAAGGAGTGAACTGAGAATGAGTGGAAAAGCAGCCAATGTCCAAAGAAAAACTTTGAAAGACCTTCAGGAATGATAAAGTCTGCCTATGTAGTAAACTTAAGACATTAAGATTTCTCTGCAATTTTTATACTTGCAAAGCCATCCATTGAGCAAGACTGCACCCTTTGAAGGACCAGTTCTAGTCCCCTGGCCACATGTTTGACAACTCTAGTTTAAACCATTCAATTGGCCTAACCCTTATAAGATAGACATACACTGCTATGAATGACTTTTTTTTCTATCTTTAACTTTAAAATAAACCTCTAGTGCACAGCTAAAAATGATATAACAATTCATTTTTAATTTCTAAAGACAATTACAGCCCTCACCCATTGTTGGTGTTGGTTCTGCTAGCTGAGAGGAGCCATTGCATGGAGCATTAGTGGTTTTGAACTGGATGCAATTATAGTGAAAGAGTTATGTGTGACGAGAGAAAGAGAGGAGACAGAGGTTTGCAGACAGGATGATCCGACATTCACACTGTCCAGCAGAAGATGACCAGGCAGACAGACTCTCTGGGACAGACCGGGCTGTGTGTATGTATAAATAGCTATTAATCAGGCCTCTGTGTCAGATTAGTTCCCATAACCTTTTGCTCAGCACACACTTGTTATGGAAGTATGGGTCAGCTCTGTCCAGGGGATGTCCTCTGTAGTACATTTGCTTCTCTCATTCAGCTGATCAATGTTCATCCACATGTTTGCCAGAGACGAATCCCCCATTGTGGACTAATAAGGCATACATTAAATTGTCTTCTGTTTCTTCTCCTAAACTCCCTCTTCTTGCTCATTTAGCACTTTCACTGTCTCATGTTTTAGATTTTGAATAATGTGAGCACCTCTGCTTGAGAATAGCATCAGAAAAAGTGACCAGGCTCTGTACTGGATGCTTCAAGGGTATATGAAGAAGCTATGTACTTTTTGTTGGTGTGCGTCGCCCCCTCGTTTCTCTGCACCACCACAGATGTACTCTAAGTAGGCTGAAAGTATTTCCTGAGTAATCTAAGGTGCTCTATACTGCATCAAAATGAGAGTAGGATGTTGGGTAGCATGATGTATGTAAGGCCAGAATTTGGTTTCAATTTGTGGGTTACTGTCAGAGGGAGGACAAATGAGGAGGTGGAGACAGTGGGATTTTGTGGGATCAGACACTGGATGGTGAGAAATGAACTATCAGTGATTCAGATAGCAGAATTAGGAGGAAAGGGGGCCAGGGTGAGGAAGTGTCAGAAAGCAGTGAACACATACAGGGTGGAGAGTATTTTAAAACACTGAAAAGTATGAGTAAAATGCTTCAGCTCAGTGGCAACTATGGTCAGGGTTGGACTTTACAATCTAGTCCTGTCGTTCAACCAAAGAAAAAATAGCACAAAACTACAAACACGGCTTCTTGGTTGACAGCCTAAAGCCCAGCATCAAAGTTGCCGACTGCCCACTCATCTTCACTTCATGTTCATGGAACATACATAGCTCTGAAGCAGACAGACCCCTCATTTGCAAATGATGAACACCCTTGGTACAGATATGTGTATATTAGCTCATGGAGAAGAGAAGATGACAGCATGTGACCTCAAACTTGCTTCCTCTTTTCTAACCTCTAGGCTGCAGGTGTGCCTATACATCCCAACTATCCCCTCTGCTACATTATATAAGCCCAAACATAGCAGGCTGAAACAGCAATGAAATGCTCTAAGCCTTTCATAAGTTAGTAATTCTTTGTTCCATTGTGTGCCAGTCTGAGTTGACATTTAGTTATGAGGCATTAGCCTGTTTCCTTTGTATCTGAATTTAGAAAAGCACAAAGAGAAAAGCACAACACAACTCTAGAAGACAAAAAAATACCTATTTAATGTTTTCAAATTATTCATTGCCAACTGTGAAATGCAAGTGTGAATCAGAGCTAGTGTTTTTTTGCAGGGTGCATTTGCGCACTCATTTTTTTTTATTGTTTAAAAATGTAGTATAGTAGTATCGTAATAGCTTTTTTATTATTAGTTTCAGTGTAAGTTTTTATTGGGTTTTTTATGATAAAAAGCTGCACCACAAAACTTCTGGGACAATGTCCTTTGGACAGACGAGCCCAAAGTGGAGGTGTTTGACCATAATGCACAGCACCATGTTTGGTGCATATCAGCACAAACACGTCATACCATCAAGCACAGTGGTGGTGATTTGGGCTAGTTTTTCAGTTACAGGACCTGGGCACCTTGCAGTCATTTAGTTGACCATGAACTCCTCTGTATACCAAAGTATTCTAGAGTCAAATGTGTCCATCTGCCCAACAGCTAAAGCTTGGCCAAAATCGGTTCATGCAACAGGACAATGATACCAAGGACAGCAGCAAATCTACAACAGAATGGCTGAAAAAGAAAAAAATCAATGTGTTGCAATGCTCCAGTCAAAGTCTAGACCTCAACCTGGGTGGTGGGACCTTAACAGAGCTGTGCATAAACAAATGCATGCAACAATGTGAGAAACTGAAAAAGATACAGAAAATGATTCCTTCAAGTTATTGCTGTGAAACTTTCTTTTTCACATGACTGTATTTGCCACACTGTTTGAAGTTCAAAACAGTATAATATTAGAATACAAAATACAATCACATAAACACATTTAATCTGGCAGAAATGTTCTGTCACTGACTAAAATATATTTTTCACATTTTAAAAATTTTTTTTAGTTTAGACTTAACTATAATAACCTTAATAGTCTGTGAGTCTGAGGGTCTGATTACCTCACTGTATTTAATTCATCCAGTTAAGCATGTATTTGTACTCTGGCTTTAAGATGGATACAGTGTATGATTTATTATTACAGACCCTCTAGTAAAGTTAATAAAATAGAGCAAGCAAAGTAATGCAATTTATTTGAAAAACACATTTCATAGACAACCAGGAAATGCATTCAAACAAAATAAAAAGGAAAACCATTTAAAATACCATCATTGGCTAAATTTAATTACCCTTTAGAGCAGGGGTGGGTGATTATTTTTCCCAAGGGGCCACAATTATGGCCTAATTGTAACATGTACTCTTACCAGTTACACTTCATAAAGAGATAAAATGAATACTGAGCATACTTATTGGTGAGGCCCTCCACAACAGTCCCAGTTTCTCATTTGGGAAAATGAATTGCCCACTCATGCTTTAGAGCAGGGGTGTCAAACTCATTTTACATCATGGGCCACATACAGTTGTATCTTAAGTGGGCAGGACCAGTGAAACTGCCCTTTCTACCAGTGTAAAGAAGTTTAACACATTTAATCCCTGAGATTTCTAAATATAAGAAAAAGAAGTGCAATTTCAGCAGTACGTCTCAGTTTTTTTCCTTGATAAAGAAATCTTGTTGTAGTAAATGAAAGAAATCTGTCAGCAAGACTCTTTGGGCTTAATTGTAAGAAATAAATGTGTAAAACTACACAAAAAGTTGTGGTAGCTTGTTGCCCAGACTGTCCTGTAATTCTAAAACAGAAAGAGGTTTTCTTTTTTCCTGTGGACCCGATGTTAAAAAAAAATAAAATAAAAAATCTGTAGTAGATAGTGAAAAAACTTTTGTCATTTAATTGTTTATCTATTACTTAAATACTGTCGTATGACTGAGGAAAAGCTGTAAAACTTGTGCAAATAAAGTTAAAAGTCCAAAGTTTTTGTACTCCTTCACATTTTCCAGGGCCGTCCAGTGGGATTCTGGCTCCTGGGCCTTATGTTTGACACCCCTGCTTTACAGGGACCATTTCCAATAACGACTCAAAGCACAGGATAGATAGATAATCGCCATCTGCTGTGAAATTAGTGCAATGCAGGATGTCTACCACCCAAGTTCGCCACAAAAAGTCAGTCAGTACCTGGAAGTACCTTCAAAATAAAAATAGTTACGTCTTGTAAAAGAGCGCATAGTCCAAAAGAAGTCAATGTGTTGAACTTAGTTTTGAAAGGGCAAAAACCAATGACTGTACTAAAGAGTGTTTTCTACAGTCATTGGGCTAAACTCTCCACGGAAGTGCGCCTTCACCAGGACAGGTTTTTACTTTGAAAGTCCTAAATCGGAAAAGGATATATTTACGTTTCTAGGTTGAATTGAGGCTACCTTGACGGTGAAGAGGGAGCTGTCAGCCACGTCACC